>LGRX02033135.1:0-86906 GCA_001247695.2 Cymbomonas tetramitiformis | reverse complement strand
GGGGGTGGGTGGGAAATCTGCAGCCCCTCCATCAAGAGGTTGTAGAGGGGGCGGCACCTTAGGGGTATTCATGGGAGCATATGGGGGATGGGCCCACTGCAAAGAGGGCCTGTGGAGTGGCCATTTAGTGCGCAAGGCCAGTGACGCCTATGCCTTGCGGAGCGCCTGCCACCAATGACACCTACGCTATTCAAAGCGCATGCCACTAACACCGGCACTAATCAAAGTGGAGGCCACTCACACATGCGCCATCCTGAGCGAAAGCCACTCACACTTGTGCTATTCAGAGCGCCGGCCACCAAAACCTGTGCCATTCAGAGCGCCAAACTCGGATACCTACGTTATTCCAAGGCGCAGGCCACGGACACGCCCAGCACTCCGTTTCACCAAACGGCGCTGCCCTTTTCCTTTTACTTATAAAGGGTTGTGAATGCAGATCGCCGCCGCCATGCAAAACCTTCGAGATGAGCATAACGCCGCTCTAAGGGGAATGAAGGATGCCTTGGCGACGGAACTGAAGACATTCATGACCGAGATGGCATACAAGGTTTCCCAGGCAGTAGCTCCAGGGAGTGCTCCACCAGAATTGCTCGGCGTGCCCATGGGTCCCAGCCGGCCACCACCGCCCGCTGCCACTGTGGGTACCAACCGGCCACCACCGCCAGCTGCCGCCGTGGGTCCCAGCCGGCCATCACCGCCAGCTGCCGCCGTGGGTCCCAGCCGACCATCACCGCCAGGTGCCGCCGTGGGTCCCAACCAGCCACCACCGCCAGCTGCCGCTATGGTTTCCAGCCAGCCCGATATGACCTCCGTGCTGAAGTTTCCATCAAACGCGTCCGTTGCCCTCGCCCAGGGCTTCACTTTGTATAAGGTGGTGGCGGCAGACTTCTTCGTGGAGTGCATGCGAGAACGCTCGGGGAATCCCCCAAGCAATTTTACAAATCGCCAAGCCAAGCCCAAGGCCATTATGTGCTTGGATTGGTTCAAGTCCATGGCAACTGAGGAGGAAAAACAGATGTTTGTTCCAGGCGCTGTTGTGGGAGTGCAGCGTCAGATGGCACTCAACATCAGCTGTCTGATACAAGACCGCTTGGCAGAGTATTACTCTGAGGTTGGACCGGTGCCAGACCAGTTACGGAAGACGAATAAAGGAGAAGATTTCTTAGTGAGCGCTTGTGCCTCACGCCGCGCGGAATTGAAGGACAAAGGCGTGACCGTAGCGCCTGACATGTTTCTTCAATGGCGGCAGGAGCGTGAGGCACGGCGACAGCGTGAGGCACAAGAAAAGCGTGAGGCAGAGGGAAAGCGAGAGGCACAGAAAAAGTGCGAGGCACGGGAAAGGCGTGAGGCACAGGAAACATCCGCTAAGAGACAACGACGTTTCAATTGAACATGGAAACACCACATGCATCGGCTACAAATAATTTGATATGCATGTTGAAAATCAGCCCATGCGCAAGTTGCAAAACATTTCAATATGTAGATGGGCAATCGCTCATGTATGGGTTGCAGATCTTTTCATAATTAGCCTAAGAGTCACCCATGGGTGGACAAGAAATAATTTCATATGAAGATTGAGAATCGACCCATATGTGGTTGCAATACCAAAAATAATAATCCTGGCATATGCATCCCTAAAAAGATCTTTAGATATGCATGTTGAAAATTGTACCATATGTGAAAATCAGCTTATGAATAAGCCGAAAATCAACCTACGAATAAGCTGAAATTCAGCTTATGCATAAGCCGAAAATCAACCTACGAATAAGTTGAAATTCAGCTTATGCATAAGCCGAAAATCAACCTACGAATAACCTGAAATTAAGCTTATGCATAAGCTGAAAATCAACCTACGAATAACCTGAAAATCAGCTTATGCATAAGCTGAAAATCAACCTACGAATAACCGCTGAAAATCAGCTTATGCATGAGCTGAAAATCAATCTACGAATATTCTGAAAATCAGCTTATGCATAAGCTGAAAATCAGCCTACGAATAGGCTTAAAACCAACTTATGCATAAGCTAAAAATCAACCTATGAATAAGCGGAAAAACAGCTTATGCATAAGCTGAAAATTAAACTACGCATAAGCTGAAAATCTGCCTAGGTATAAGCTGAAAATCAACCTACGACTAAGCTGAAAATCAGCTTATGCATAGGCGGAAAATCAACCTACGAATAAGCCGAAAATCAACTTATGCATAGCTGAAAATCAACCTACGAATAAGCTGAAATTCCGCTTATGCATAAGCCGAAAATCAACCTACGAATAAGCTGAAAACCAGCTTATGCACGCACAAGCCAAACAGTTGTTTATGCACAAACTGAAAATCAACCTACGAATAAGCTGAAAATCTGCAGAAATTTGTTCGAAATTTAGGTGGTGTCATCAGGTTCATCAAAAATTTTGAGAATTTTCATCGTTGGAGGCTGGAATTGCTAAAAACAGCAAAAATGACAATTTTCGTGATCTCCATTCAGAGGGCTAGAATTGCTTTAACGGGGTTGGCAAAATAGCCAACCTTTTTGCAAAGGCTGGAAACGGCTTAATTTTTGAGAATTCCATCGTTGGTCGCTTAAACGGTTGTTGCTTAAAATCGGGCCCACGGTGTATATACACACACATACACATATGCTCCGATGGTTTAATATGAATATGAAAGTATATAGACTATATACACACACACATCTTATGTGTGGAAAGAACCAAAACGTTGTAGTGGGTTATGTATGCCACGTTATATCGTTCATATCCTGCAAAGATTTGGGACCTGCGGTCCCAAAAAAACCTATGACTTTGGGGGCCTTCGGCCCCCAACATGTCCCAAAAGCTTGGGACCTTCGGTCTCAAGTGAGGCGCCAAGAATTGGAGGCCTACGGCTCCCGAAACGTCCCAAAACCTCGGGGCCTTCGGCCCCATGGGGACCTACGGTCCCAAAAAGCCTACGGCTTTGGGGGCCTACGGCCCCCAAAACGTCCCAAAACCACGGGGCCTTCGGCCCCATGGGACCTACGGTCCCAAAAAGCCTGCGGCTTTGGGGGCCTGCGGCCCCCGAAACGTCCCAAAACCTCGGGGCCTTCGGCCCCATGGGGACCTACGGTCCCAAAAAGCCTACGGCTTTGGGGGCCTACGGCCCCCAAAACGTCCCAAAACCACGGGGCCTTCGGCCCCATGGGACCTACGGTCCCAAAAAGCCTGCGGCTTTGGGGGCCTGCGGCCCCCGAAACGTCCCAAAACCTCGGGGCCTTCGGCCCCATGGGGACCTACGGTCCCAAAAAGCCTACGGCTTTGGGGGCCTACGGCCCCCAAAACGTCCCAAAACCTCGGGGCCTTCGGCCCCATGGGACCTACGGTCCCAAAAAGCCTGCGGCTTTGGGGGCCTGCGGCCCCCTACATGTCCCAAAGGCCTGGGACCTTCGGTCCCAAACAAGCACTTTCAAGGGGGGCCTACGGCCCCCCCGGGTGTCCCAAAATCGGGGGGTATGTCCCAAACACGCATTTTTTCTGATCTGTGACAGGTGACTGGAAGTATGACAGTCACCGGGAACCGATCTGAAAACTGAGGTTTTCTAATCGGTCGGAGGCCATAAGAGCCGTCTCAGTGACTGAGAAGGCTTCTTGCCGTGTTCTGATTAACTGTGTGGAAGTGTCTCGCTGCGCGTTCCGTAGTGAGAATTTGTTCGTTGATTACGTAGCGCAGTTGAGAATTTTTATCTAATTTTGTGCGCGGAATGGAGTGGTACACGGACGCTGAGAAATGCCAGCTCAAGATTACGGAGTTGGAGGCGCGACCCCAGTATGTGGCAGCGATTATTGCTTTTGGTGAGGGAGAGGAGCTTACGCTTGAACAGGGGAAGCTGATGGTCCAAATGGGTCGCTTTACCAATCGGTTGGCGCAATTGTTGGGGGACGCGACTCAAGCGGCTGGTAAGCGTGGGCGCCCTTGGGAAATGCCTGTGGACCTGGAGAACTTTCCAGGGTCTGATCGTGTGGAGCTGACTAGGGCCACGAACGAAAAGGACAAGGACAAGGGGTTGCGCAAGCAGTATGCTGAGGTCCAGCACCACTACGTCGCTCACGTCACGACGGTGGCAGCGGTGAAGGACGTTCAGCAATTGGTGGTGGGTTTGGAGCTGCCTGAGGACGCGATTAGGGCCCTTGAGCGTGTAATGGACCTGGCTGAGAAGGGTAGGGAGCGAGCACGAGCTCGTGCCAAAATGTTGGCAATGGTCAGCGACAAGGGGCCTGAGTTGGGTTGGCCGATGTGCGAGAAGTTGGAGTTGCGCTCGTATGTTGACAACGAGGAGGAAGACAAGGCGATGCGAAAAGCCGAGAAGTTGGTGAAGGCGGAGAAGCAGGTGGCTGCTGCTGCAGCAAAACAGCGCGACCAGCCGAGGGGGAATTCAGCAGGGGAGCGTTTTTCTTATGAACATCCTGTTGTGAATGTACCTTCCCCTCCTATGCCCCAAGATGGTGTGAGGATCCAGTGCTGGAATTGCCGCCAATGGGGGCACCACCAGAACGGTTGTACCCTGCCTCGCGGTGCTGGTCGTGGCCGTGGACGTGGTGGATTTTGACCGTGTGGCCATGAGTGCCGTTGGCCATGAGTGCCGTTGCCGTACGTCGGCGTGTGATCGCAATGAACTTTGGTCTGTGCGGAATTGCCAGACGTAGGAATGAATTTTGAAGAACCCTAATTTGTATGGCGTGATGCCGTTGTAAGCGAGCACGAGTCTCGCGTGGTGTGAATTGTGCGAGTTTTTGTTTGAGTGCTTTTTAAGTTTCTTAATTGTGCTTTCTTTGATGCGTAGATGCTTTCTTGGGGCGATGTGTCTCGTGGACGTGTATTGGCGTCGTTGCCGCGATTGCGTGAGTCTTGATGTTTTGACGGAGTGTCGATGTGAGTGCTTAACTCCGATTGTTTTTGCTGTGTTGTCTTAATGCTGTCGGTAAATTTTGCAGGTTTGGGCTTCTGGTTTCGGCAGGCAGCAGGGCGGTCTTGCTGAGTTGCAATGCTAGTTGAGTTTGTTGCAAGGCTAGATGAGTTTCTTAATTGCCCCTTTTCCGCACTGCTTTGTGGTGATCTTTGTGGGCTTGCAGCGGCCGAGTTTCCATTACAAATGTGTCATTTGTCGGCTCTGTAGCCGTAGCCGATTAGAAAACTGAGAGTTTTCTGATCTGTGACAGGTGACTGGAAGTATGACAGTCACCGGGAACCGATCTGAAAACTGAGGTTTTCTAATCGGTCGGAGGCCATAAGAGCCGTCTCAGTGACTGAGAAGGCTTCTTGCCGTGTTCTGATTAACTGTGTGGAAGTCCCGCCCCCCGCCCTTGAGCAGGTAGCACCGTGGCAGCGGTGATCGGAGTGCGCTAGCAGCAATGGGATGGAAGATTGTCTTTTGGCCCGCAGAAGGGCGGACGGATCTTTGTTAGGCTCCGTAGAGAGTAGGCTGCGGCGTTGCACCCGTGCAGTACTGACTGTTTGGCAGAGGCTGGCAACAGTTATCCCTCATGGGGGCCTGCGAAGGACCCTCATGCTAGTTCCTGCTTTAAGTGCTGTACGGTAGGCTTAGCTGGGTGTTGGTGCATTACCGACATACCTGACTTGCGATGAGCAGGTACCCTGTAGCTTTGGAGGGTTTCAGCCCCAGCTAGGTATTTGAACCGTAGCCTAACTCTGAGTGAGAGAGCCGGATATTTTATGTCTCGTGGTGTCGGGAGTGTGGGTACCCCTTGGGATAGCATCCGTGAGAGGTGGGACCTTGTGGGTACCGATTTGGGCTAGGGTAGTATAGGGTAGTCGTATGTCATTATAATTTCCACACGCAGTGCAGCGGCCGAGTTTCCATTACAAATGTGTCATTTGTCGGCTCTGTAGCCGTAGCCGATTAGAAAACCCCGAATTGGGGGACTAAACCCTCACTCCCGTGTCCCGTCCGACTCGCTTCTTGTGACGTCACAGGTATCAAGCGAACGAAATGTGCTTTATATGGTTACGTCACCTTCCGGTTCGCTTGTCGATCGTGTTTTGGAGCATTTTCGAGTCTCTTCGTACGAGTGAAGTACGGCTGTTTGATCTAGATCGTCGATATAATAAATATACAATCTGCATTTTTACAAAGGTAATCCACACCTTTAAAAACAGATATTCGATATGTCAGCAGATTTTGTCAATTGACAATTGTGTTATTTGGCTATCGACCATTGGTTTCCCCGGATCGTCCGTTTCTGACGTGCGAGATTTATTGCTCGCGGTGCATTTGGATAGCACATTCTGGACAGTGCGCGAGAGAGGAACGCGAAACCCAGAAACGGAAAACATTTTGCAGGACAAAGAACACAAGATAAAAGCGCACACGAGAAAGCTTACGATATGATTTCCTCATCTTCTACGATGCAGCAGTGCGCCAAAATCCAACAACCTCACCAACAGTTGAGACAGGAAAAAACTTCGCTTCGCTCGCACCCACAGCGCAAAGTCAGCAGCAGAGGTCACTTAGGCGTGGTCGCTTCCACAGACCCTATCTTACTTCGCGCCGCGAGGGGGGAAGGTACGTGTCGCATAGTTTCCGAGGCGCCCGCAGCGTTCGAAATACAAAATAATTCTATACTTTAAGCAATATTAAACCTGATATTACACGCAGAAGTTGCAACATCGTCTGTTTACAAGGACAAGCCTTAACGCTCAATTGTACCCAACCGCTGTTTGTGCGCAGATGTTGAAAGACCGCCAGTATGGCTTATGCGCCAAGCTGGACGCTACATGGCTGAATTCAGAGCGTAAGTGCACCTCTATGCGCATAGGATTTCAAACGGGTTATCTTGTGGCTAGGATCTGATGGGTTATTGGAGGAGAAGCTGTTTTCCTGCGAGCTTGAACTCATATTGATGACGTCAGCACTCTAGGTAGTTCATTCGTTCCTATATGATTAAAGATTATTGTTCCAACAGGTATTCTGAGAAATACCCTTTCCGCATGCGCTCCGAGACCCCGGACATTGCCATCGAACTGTCGATGCAGCCTTTCCGTGCATTCAAACCTGACGGAGTGATCATGTTCAGCGACATCCTCACGCCTTTGCCTGCCATTGGCGTGGAATTTGATGTTATTCGTGGAAAGGTGAGAGAATGTTTAAAAACCGATCACCAAAATTTTGTCAGCCTTGCATGTTTTCAGGATGGATCTCCTAACTCCCCTGTGTGATGCAATCCGACTCGCAGGGTCCTCGGATTGATCAACCCGTCCGTTCTATGGAGGACGTTCTTGCTCTTAAGCCCATGGTGACCGCCCGATGCCTTGGCTACACTGGCGCTGTCGGACTAATTTTGGGATAGATGTGGCTGAATGACTAGTTCTTGCGCATTACGCAAAAATAAAGCTCAAAAGTTGCTGCAAAAGCGCACTCGCCGACCCCGGACAACAACCCCTCCCTACTTTGGCTGCTGAAGGGGCTCCTTGTTTGTTACTCACGCTCAACGTGGGGTACTTCCTTGATGTAACCAGGACGACCTTGATGACCGCTGCCCCTTCCTGCGCCCCATCCTCTCCACGCTCCGACAAGAGGTAAACACCCCGCTCGCATCCTCACGCTCATCCAAGTGACCCTCCCCTTTCCTTGAGCTGCGCGCCAAAAACCATTTTTCTCCTACGCGAGCTCGCTATGCACCTGCGACAGCGTGGCTTCACGTATCTAGCGTGTACAAAAGGCACACCGACTAGGCCCCACCTCCACTCCCTGAGCTACCTCGCTTATATCGCACAAAGCGCATCGCAACTCCACTCCCTGAGGTCCGCTCAGCTCATATCACACAAAGCGCGCCGCAACTCTAGTCCCTGAGGTCCGCTCAGCCTACATCGCACTGCCATATGTGCACGTGTACCTGTGTATGCCATTTTCTGTGAAGCAAGCAGAAAGTTCAACTTGGGGCATTTCGCTGTTGACTGTATCCGATACAGTCGAAAGGAAAAAGATATGGATATGCAGCGTGTGTAAGACAAGAAAGAAAGAGTGTAGAAATTGTGGGGCAATTCCACGAAGCCCACGGAAAGCCCTCTCTTGAAAATGGCCCTTAGCCAAAGGCCATGCACTTTTCGGCTGAGGCCTCTCAGGATATCTTGGTCTTGCGCACGAGCAGGTCGGCAACGAGGCCGCCGTGCTCGGCTTTGTGGGCACCCCGTGGACCCTCGCAGCATACTCCATCGAGGGCAAAGCAGACCGCCACCTCATGCACACCAAGGTCGGCCGCCCTTGTTCACTACCGCTGAACACAATCGTGAGACCTTCACCTGTGATTGCATTCTTAGTCCTTCGTACATCAAGTATAGTTCTCCACCTCTGCTGTATGCGCAACTGCTCTACTGACCTCTGCTGTATGCGCCTCTCCTCTATTCACCTCTGCTCTACTCACCCCTGCTCTATTTACGCCTGCTGTATTCACCTCTGCTTTACTCACCTCTGCTCTATTCACCCCTGCTGTATGCGCCTCTGCTCTACTTACCTCTGCTATATTCACCCCTGTTGCACGCGCCCCTGCTCTACTTACCTCTGCTCTATGCGCCCCTGCTCTACTCACCACTGCTCTATTCACCTCTGCTCTATGCGCCCCTGCTCTTACTTTCACCCCTGCTCTATGCGCCCTGCTCTACTCACCCTGCTCTATGCGCCCCTGCTCTACTTACCCTGCTCTACCTCTTCTATTCACCTCTGCTCTATGCCACCCTGCTCTATGCGCCTCTGCTGTATTCACCTCCTGCTCTATTCACCTCTGCTCTATTTACCTCTGCTGTATTCACCTGCTCTACTCACCCCTGCTCTATGCGCCCCTGTCTACTCACCCCTGCTCTATTCACCTCTGCTCCTATGCGACCCTGCTATATTCACCTCTGCTGTATTCACCCTGCTCTATGCGCCTCTGTTCCCATTTCTTGCTCTATTCACTCTGCTCTGCACCTCTGTATTCACCTCTGCTGTATTCACCCCTGCTCTACTCACCCCTGCTCTATGCGCCCTGCTCTACTCACCCCTGCTCTATTTACCTCTGCTCTCTATTCACCTCTGCTCAATGCGACCCTGCTATATTCACCTCTGCTGTATTCACCCCTGCTCTATGCGCCTCTGCTATTCACCCCTGCTCTATTCACCTCCTGCTCTATTCACTCTGCTGTATGCTCCCCTGCTCTATTTACCTCTGCTGTATTCACCCCTGCTCTATACACCCCTGATCTACTCACCCTGCTCTATGCACCTCTGCTGTATTCACCTCTGCTGTATTCACCTCTGCTGTATTCACCTCTCTGCTTTCTATTCACCTCTGCTGTATGCGCCCTGTCTCTGTTATCTCTGCTCTATTCACCCCTGTGTTGTATGCGCCCCTGCTCTATGCACCTCTGCTCTATTCACCTCTGCTGTATGCACCCCTGCTCTATGCACCTCTGCTGTATGCGCCTCTGCTCTATGCACCTCTGCTGTATTTACCCCTGCTGCTGCTGAGTCTGCGCACACGCTCACGGGGGCGCGAGTTCACTGTCTGCAGCAAATGATGCTGAAGAACCCCGAGATCCTCAAAGCATACCTCGATCACTTGACAGAGGCCATCGCCATTTACGCCTGCCATCAAATCGATTGCGGGGCTCAGGTATGCACCCGGCACCGAAGGGTCTCGTCTGCCAGTGAAGAAATAGTGGAAAGAACCTGCAAGCCCCATGTGGGTCACTGAGGAGGCTCCAGACGACCCGCCTGTCAAAACTCAGTCATAACAGGCTTGAGTTACTGAGGAGTCTACACAAATAGGAACCATGAAGTGTGCGCGGAAGTTGAAGGCACTTAGGAGGCTGACTATTAACCGTGCCTGGCAGCTTACACCTCTGCGCTGTGCCATCGTAGTGACTCTCAGGATAGTTGAACAAATTCCGCGAGAGACCCCGTTTCAAGCCCTACTCTCTGCGCTGCCGCTCATTCAATTCATGTGATGAAGGAGGCTTTTGCACACTGACGTTTCTCCGGTCACTTTACCAAACACACTAATCTCCTTTCACTCAAAAGTACTGAGCTGACGCGGCCCTGAATCGTGGATGAGAGCAGACCCTTTTGATCTCCTGGCAAAATCATCTGCGTACCCGTCAACCACCGAGCCAGTCACCTGCGTGACCCTCCCCCATGTGTGCACATCCATGCCAGCAGAGTGTGATCCCGGGGTCACGCGCATGTGGTGGCTGCAGGTGATACAGCTGTTTGACTCGTGGGCCCACCATCTGTCCCCAGCCCAATTCGTGGAATTCAGCTTGCCCTATGCTGAGAAGGTCACTGCCGCCATCAAAGCGAAGCACCCGGAGGTGACGCCCTCGCGCAGCTCCAGCCGCGTGTGCAGCTGTGTAGAGGGAGTGGTGTGCAGAGTCGGCGCAGATCCTGGGACATTTTCAGAACGCCCTGTATACATTTACAGCCTGTTTTGAGTCACGACAATTGCCGTCATGTTTGCCATGTACAGCTATGTTATGGAAACTGTCGCTCATTGTGGAGGGCACTGGCGTTGAACTGGACTTGCGGTGCGGTGTGTGACCGGCTGGAGTGGGCGCTCCTCGTGCAGGTGCCCGTGATCTTCCATGCCAACGGAGGAACCGGCAAGCTAGAGCGCATAGCTGCAGGGTGCAGCGCCGATGTGGTGGGCTTGGACTGGGCGACAGACATGTCTGCTGCTCGCGAAGTGTTCGGTGCGACTTCTTTCAGATTCCCGTCCCCACATCGGGGCCATATCCGAGCGCTCTTCGTTCGGATATTCATCCTGTCCGACATACCTGCCAAGCTATGCGATTCCTGGCATGTTGTTCAAATGCAGCGCCATGAAAGGTCCCATAGAGGACGTTTGTAAGAGCAGGCGCGCGGTCCATCATATCACAGCAGGCAAGGTTGTGCAATGTTGTTCACCTGTATCTGGTATGAGAAGCACTGCAGGTGCAGAGTGAACAGCTCCCCAAAAGTGTTGATGGCAAAGGTCATCTTGTGCGCAGGAGCTAACACCACGCTGCAGGGGAATATGGACCCTATGATCTTGTTTGGCTCTCAAGAACAAATTGAAGCTGCTGTGAAGACTGCAGTCGATGAGGCGGGGAGAAAGCATATATTGGGTGTAGGCCATGGTGTTGTGCAAGGTACTCCTGAAGAGAGCGTTGGTATTTTCTGCGATGCTGCCAGGAAAAGCGTGTATGCAGATTGTTTAGCTGGAGCAAAGTAAGTGTATAGTTATAGGGCATACTTACATGCTTACAGGGTAAATGCCTTTGTTTGTGGGGCTGTTTAATTGCTATTGTTTACAACCCAGTATGTGTATGCCGTCTCTTAGTCTCATATGTGCATGTCAGAATGGCAATTTTATTTTGTATTATGACAGGTTACACATACCACAGGAATATTCAGACTGATGGGGTAATATTCCTGTTCTCATACTTGATGTGGGCACTATGATCTTCTTGTTGTGTTTGTGATCCTCTATATCAGGCTAGATTGATCCGCGCAGAGACTTCAGTGTAGCATGCGGCGTTCCATTCCTTTCATGACCGTCAAATGCTGGTTTGCGTGTAAATGCAAAAGTTGAAGCAGAAAGAATCCTGCGTCGGCTAGTAATCACTGACAATTTGCCTTAAAGCACATTGATTCGTCACGAGAGATGATGATTCTCGATCTTGACAGGTGGCGGAAATGATTTGTTGTACTTTTAGAATGTGCGATTATGGAACATCATTGTGGGTTGTCATAGTTGCCTAATTACCGCGTTCGGGAAGGCTAGCCACGGGTGGACGATTGCACACACAACACTGAATTGAAGTTGAAAGACCATTTTCAATAGGGAAGGAAGCCAAACACTGAATACGACTGAAATCCAAATCCATTCCTTAATTCTTAGCAAATTTTCTCAAAATAGAATCGAGTGAAATTCAGGATTTTGATTTTTGTCAAAAAGGCATTACAATTAACGAAACCCACGAGTAAAATTGATGATTTTAAAAATTACTTGTTATCGTACTAACTCTCAATTTTCGATTCAGTCCTTCTCAGTTGTATTCAGTGTTTGGTTTTACTTAGTGCATGCGTCCGAGCCAAGTTATGTTACACTATTAATTGATAATATACCATAGTCAGTTATGCTATTAACTATAATAAATTTATGATACGAAACATGCATGTTATCATGATACGAATCATGCATGTAAATAAACAATAATAATAATAGTAATAAATAGTAATAATAATAATGAATAATAATAATAATAATAAAAATAATCGTATAACGTAGGAGGAACGTATATCGTAGGTAAAAATTACAGAGATTGAGAAATGATAATATAATCACGTAATAGTTGCGAGATGCATGCATGCAGACGACATGCATGATATGTACAACATATGCATATAAATCATATATGATCGCACACATGCCAGACGCTATAAAAATTATAATATGCGTTCAAACAATTATTGTATACATGCGTATGTAGATCAGGAATGGTCTACTGAATTAAGTGCATTCATCTCTGCTTCACTAAGATCCATATCTGAAAAATCTAGCTGCTGATGGGTGACCGATTTATGAAACGACCGATATCGTGAATGCTTGCAGACACGCTTGCGGATGCGCCTGCGCCTGCGGATGTGCCTGCACCTGAAGCGTCGTTTTGTGCGGATCTCAGTTCAAAAGCCACTTGCTTCAGATCTTCAAGGGAATGATTTGGGTATGTATCTGGTATTATGCGCCTGCGCCTGCGGATGCGCCTGCGGATGCGCCTGCACCTGAAGCGTTGTTGCGCTGATATTTGCGATGATCGATGATGCATAAACGCAGTGGCAATTCATGCAGCCATTTATTCTGAGTATATGCATTGTGTGGACGCGCATGCATGCTACAATTATAAAAACACACAAGTGGCACAGCGTGCTTGTCGCGATTATGCACCGCGTGCTGTGTCGTGGCGGGTGGCGTGCAGCGGGTGTGCGGGTGGGCGGTGAATAGGCTGCTAGGATCTCGGGTGTGCGGGGCAGCGGTGCCGGGGTGCGCGGGTTGTTGACGGGGGAAACTTTTTAGATATATGGAACGTGGAAGGTTCAGGGTCGTCAGCAGACTGGTTGAAAAGTACCTATTTGAGAGTCTTGAAAACTGGCACGGTCGACTGTGCATCCCCAAGAAAACTGACAGGCAGCCTGGCGAAAAGGTGCCTGGTCAGTGAGGGCTGTCTGGTGAAAGGCAGCGAAGGGTGAAAAAGGGCTCGTGAATTTCCAGCTCCTCGGGACAACAAGATGCAAACGCGTGCACATGATGGGACGAATACTGCCGGATCCGAGCAATCTCAACACTCGCGGGTAAACATAAACTCGTCTTTAACATTCACTTGTGTCGGTAATTATCCAGGCAATCTTAACACAGCACAAGATCGTAGAGCTACAAAATTTTTGAAATTCTGATATTCTGAGATCGAATGCTAAGCTCTTATATGCAAGCCCAAATTTCCAACATGTAAAAGAGTAAAAACAGCAGTAAAATATATTCATCAAAAGATCGGTATGATGACCAAAAGTACGAATTATTGTACAAAACTGTGAGCAGAACTGTTTTAGCGGTCTAGCATTGGCACGCGAACAGCCACCTAGCACTTGCGAGAGCAAAACAATAATGAGTCCACTAGTCCTGACCTACGGTCAGAGCTTACTTATATCTCAATTCTCTGTCACATCTCCCAAAACTGTAACAGGCTTCCGCCCTGAAATCTTCATCTAGCCAATAGAAATGCATTATTCCATGCCAGCTTTAACAATGTTACCGTTTACCACATTCTGACTGACACGTCAGTGGCAAAGTAGTAACTGTCACATCATCTTATCACTTCGTGGTCACCCGATAATGACCATATATTCTCTGGCAGGTCTACACCTCTCGAGCAGTCATCTTACGCGAGGCCTGTCATACTTGTCATATCTGTCACGCCTGTCACCAGCTGGACAAACCCGGCGCGGTACCATGGGAAGCCGGCGTTTGTTACAGCTGTCGCAAACGCGTGCACATGATGGGACGAATACTGCCGGACCCGAGCAATCTCAACACTCGCGGGTAAACATAAACTCGTCTTTAACATTCACTTGTGTCGGTAATTATCCAGGCAATCTTAACACAGCACAAGATCGTAGAGCTACAAATTTTTTGAAATTCTGATATTCTGAGATCGAACGCTAAGCTCTTATATGCAAGCCCAAATTTCCAACATCCCCCATCTGTAGCTGCTGCCTGCAGTAGCACAAACTCAAATATGGGCTTGTTCAGCATACTGGGTCGTATCACCATCTGCCATAAACTTGCCCAAACTGAAAGTGAACATACCAATGCCATCACCTTCTCCACCCTGTAACATTCTAGCTCTGACCAACGGGTTCTTGAACACCAAGACCCACATACACCTGCGGCCAATAGGTCCATGTTCCAGATGCCCAATCACATGCAGGCGTCCAGACTGACTCAATCGGCTGAAGTACGCGGCTCTGCTCTCGGTCATATCCGTCAAATAGTAAGAGGGAACATGCACGCATGCCACCACACGGCTGGCCATAAGTGCCAATGGAAATGCTATGTCCAGCGCTGCAAACCAGGGAGAGGTCACCACGGCATCACAGACGCCATACTTCTCCTTCCATATACGATAGTTACCTGGCTGAAGTGCATCACGCGCCTCAGACCAACCCAGCTGAGGGTTCCAGTCATTGTTCATAAATCTCAACTGTGGCCATTGCTCCACCATCACTTCACTGATGACCCCAGTACCTGCCCATGGGTCCCACACGCCATCGATGGACTTCCAGTCCACCTCTGTCGCCAAGCGCCTCACCTCGGAGGGCACTGTGATAACCAGCTCAAGCCCCCACTGCACTGCGCTAGCTTCGCGCACATGGGCCCTGGTCATATGTCTCAATTCTCCTCGTTTCTCAACCTCTTCTTCAGCCAAAGCAGGCACCAGAGGTCCATCCCTCAATTGCCTTGCCATTGCTTTCTGTTCTCGATACTTCTTGCTCAGCACGGTGCGATGTCCCTCATTCCAGTGCCCAGGCATGAAGATCTTCACAGCCTCTGAGAGCTTGTCCTGTCTGCCCCAATCCACCTGATCTGGCATGTAGAGGAACAAGTCCTTCTCTTCCAGCATCATCTCTCTTGACGAGATAGCTTGCCATGGCTGAAACTTATCTCCCTTCACCACACGACGGGGACCCACGTCTGCTGGCAGCAGGCGCATGTCTGAGGACAGCTTCTCGTTCAATTGCTGCTCCTTCGTTCATCCCCAATCTGTCCTCCAGGACACAAGAGCTCTTGGTTTCCTGGGTGTGCACCTCAGCGCTAGCAGCTTGCATCCTCGTGCCTGAGCACCTAGGACATAGCCACTCGCCTTCTGGTACTTCATCCAGTGCTGGGGTAAGGCACCACAAATGGTACCCCTTGTTGCACGTGTCGCACAACAACATCTCTGCCTCTCCATCAGACTTCCTGCACACTTCACATGCAAGATATCTACTGGGCACGGCTGCACTACAGTCATACTGGTCCTTCACCTGCAGGTGACACGGCGCAATGCTCTGAACAGTGCTCTTCTCTCTTAACTTATAGGTTATTAAGACTATCAACAAATATTGACCTAGGTGCTGGCACCATGTCCTACCAGGGAAATCATCATTGCCTAGCGAGCTTTACCGTTTACGTTTACTGATCGGATTCCGACTTTCCGCCTTGTGCCGCTTGCCGCTTAGGTATAGGCCCCGCCGCGGCGGCTGCCTGTTGCTTGGCGGCCTTCTCGGCATCTGCCTTCTCTTTCTTGGCGGCCTTCTCGGCCTCGGCCTTCTGTTTCTTGGCGGCCTTCTCGGCATCCGCCTGTTGCTTGGCGGCCTTCTCGGCATCTTCCTTCTCTTTCTTGGCGGCCGTGTCGGCCTCGGCCGGCTGCTGCTTGGCGGCCTTGTTGGCCTCGGCGGCCTCGGCCTGCTGTTTCTTGGCGGCCTTCTCGGCCTCGGCCTGCTGTTTCTTGGCGGCCTTCTCGGCATCGTCCTCCTGCTGCTTGGCGGCCTTTTCCGTTTCCCTCATTTCGACCGCCGTCTTCTTCTCCCGCTCCTTCTCGACTTTCTCTTGCTCTTTACGATGTGCCTCTCTCTGCCTTTTCACCTCGTCGTATTCCTGCTTGCTCAACACTTCGTCGGCCAAAGAAAAAAATCCATCAGGAAACCTAATGCGCTCTTTCGCTGAGTCGACCATACCTTGCTCCCTGCATCCAAGACACCAGCACTTGTTAAAACCGATATACAAAGTATTTTTTTTTTAAATGGATGTAGACATGAATGCTTACCTATCGAAAGCGACGGAACCCAATCCCAACATGTTGGCGGCTACCGAAGTGGTCCCGGAACCGCAGCACGCATCCAAGATGAAGTGATGTTCGTGATGATGAAGAGGTAACACCCCCTCGTACGCAGATTTCCCCCTCGCTTCCCCCTCTAACTCAGGACCTCGCATATGGATATTGATGATGTCGTGGATGAGCTTCAGCGGCTTCTGGTGTTTGTTAATTCTTTTTCCCTCGGAGTTATTGGCGAATTTCGACGAGTGTACAGGGGCATATTCCCAGGTGTTGGTTCGGCAAGAAGCCAAGAACTGCTTATCGACGACATCACTATCCGCATTCTCCTCCTCACCGAGAACTCTAATCAAGTTCTTCATCCAGGGAAGCCTTTTATGAACGGCTGGGTGGGTTTCGTCTGCGAGAGCAATCAGCGCTGCTTAGTCAAATTGCCCATGCTTAGACGCCAAAAGGCAATCACAGAATTGTACGTAACTTAACATCTACGGACCTGTAGGTGTTGCTTCCTTGACGTAGTAACACAAGACAAAGCACTCCATGCGGTTGGCGTAGTTCCGTGGCGCAACGCCGGATTCCAAGGTCATCATGTTCGATCTGCTCAAAGGTTTCACCCAGAACATCTTTTCGGCGTTCCCGTGGCAAAACTGCTTGGCGGCTTCGAAGAACTCGTGGTGTTGTTGGAAGCCACAGAAACATCCCCCTACCCAATCATCACACGTGGTCAAATTGTTGAAGTTGTGTAGGAATTGCTTGAACTCTCCTGCTAAGAGAGGTTTCGGGAACCATTTCTTGTTCGAGTCCAGAGCATCGTAGAGCGTGTTTTGATACAGTCATCATTAGTAATTAAATTAGAAATTTGCGGAAAAAGTTTCACGGTCGCGAGCTCGCGACGCGAAAGATTTGATATGGTACCCGCATACACCGTAGATTTGATAAAATCGTTTCATACAGCCGTAGACTTGAAAAATCGTCAAACTCTTGAATAATCGTCATTCGGGAGGCATAGTCAGCCACGTCGGCTGATTATGAAAAACAACGCAACGCCCGATAAATATGTAGAATATAGTCACCTACATGCATGTACTTTTGTGCACCGTCGGTGCGTATTTTTTATTTTTTATTTTCGTATACCTGAAACCCAACGTCCTGCACATCTCGTATCGGTGGTTTTACATATAAACGATGCGCGGGTATTCTTGGCAAGGCACTAAAACTATACAACAAAGTCCACGATACAGTTCTACAAACTTGGACGATTTGTAGATTCCACGATACAGGTTTAGCGCTCGAATTCTTATTCCTGAAATATATGTCCGTAAAGATTAGAGCGTACCGCTGGGATCGCGGGCTTGAGGTGGAGCTTATTCCACACGATCCTGGTAGAACGGTTTTCCCGTCTCGCGATGCGCACCTGTTTCGTCGTCACATCCGTTACCCGCAGGATATTAAATTGTATGGTCCGATGAATGTTTAGGGCTGTCAGCGGGTGCGCCATGACTCATTCGATTGCTCAAACCGCGCATTATCGATCACTTCATGATCCTATGATCCCGCCCGTAACCTTGTTTGACACCTGTTGCGTATTTGCTCCGGAGACCCCGCCCGCGACGAGATAGTCGTTGATCGCACCGAAGGTGCTTCGTTTTCGCATATGCACACGACTCGACGGCATATTTTGTGCGTCGATTGACAGCGCTTACGCGAGCAGCAGTCCATGATAGTGATGGATGACCTAGACGGATGCTATACGAGCACGATAAAGAGGATTTTGCCTAGATATATACAGTTGACGCGAAGCTGCATACGCATACAAGCACCACATATATGAAGCGTATCTGGGCACGGACACGACCAACTTCAACTGTTCAAGCATCTCCATCAGCGCGGAAATTTTGCCGTTATATTCGTGGCCTAGTTGCTGCGAGGCGTCAGTGTGCGTCCTGTTGTTGCGCTGGTCAATCGTGCCGGAACAACCTTGTTTGCTGTTAGCGAGCTGCTCTCTGTCATTAAAAAACACCGCTCGTATCAAATGAATAAACACATATAGGTATTATTTGACATCAATCGCATCTTCACTGCACAAGCCAAATTAGCGAGCATCGATATACTGCGGGCCAGGGAGCGCCAATTAGTTTTAATCACTACCGCTCGCGAGAAATCCGCATACCGACGCGCGTGCAGCGGAATTCTTTCGTCATGGCATCAATTGTTTGCGCAGCAACTTCGGGCCACATGTATGTAGCCACTCATCGGCAGTCCGGAATCTTATCGCACCAACAATGGAGAGCTGTCATTTCTAATAGTAACGGAATTCATTGGTCGAAAATCGCGCTGCATGAGTCCAATTGCCGATGTGGATGCCGCCGCAGTGGGCGTGGTCGTTCACATTACCACCGCGTAACATCTGAAGTTCGCGAGGTATGCATGCCTGCCTTGTCAAGCACGATGACAACGGGGAAAGTTGTGGAATGGATGAAGCAAGAAGGCGATACAGTCGAGTCTGGCGAATGCATTCTCGTGGTGGAGTCCGACAAAGCAGACATGGATGTTGAAACATTTTCCCAAGGAACTCTGGCTAGTATTATCGCACCAGCTGGCAGCGAGGCAAAAGTTGGTGAATGTCTGGCATATCTTGCTGAGACAGAAGAAGATATCAAAATCGCCCGCGCACTTGCCGCTGGATTATCTGCAAGCATGAGCGAGCAAGAGCTGGACAAGCCTCTGCCAAAACAAGCTCATATTGAGACATCTACAGTCCCCGCGCCTAGCGGTTCGTCATCGTCTGAAGTTTCTACCGCTGCTGCGGTTGCGAGCGACCCAGCAATGAAACAATCGAAATCGGCGTCATCGTCATCGTCATCAGGCATGCGAATTGTTGCGACTCCCTACGCAAAGAAACGCGCCAAGAGCCTCGGTGTAACCCTGGGAGATGTGGTTGGGAGTGGTATTTCTGGGCGCATCGTCGCAGAAGATGTCGAATATTTTGCGGCTCAGCGCTCTGGGGGTGGGGCGACAGCCGAACACGTGGCGCATGATCCCTACCCTACTCAAACTCCTGTGTCAGCGGCCGCCCAAAGTTATGTGCATTCATTACCGCGGCCATCATCAGCACCGCCCGCAACTATTCAGTCATCCTCAGGATCATCGCTAGCACCCGCCGCCAAAAGGTTTTCCGCTCGAGGTGGCATCAGCCACGTTATCCCTTTGACTGCGATGGAGTCGGCAGTGGCAATAAATATGCAACGCTCCCTAGACGTGGCGGTTGCAGTGGTCGCGGTGGATATTGAAATGACCCAATTTGAAAAACTGTATGGAAGATTGAAACCCAAAGGTGTGACTATCACCGCAATGTTTGCCAAAGCAGTTGCGAGCGCATTAACGAAACATCCGTTACTGTATGCGACGTGCGATGCCGAAACTGGGGGGGATATCGGAGATAGTGCAATTATATACAACTCACATGTGAATGTTGCAGTTGCCGTTTCGATGCCGAATGAACACGGTTTGATAACGCCCGTGCTCGAAAAAGCTGAGGAGACAGATATGTTCGAATTAGCGCGGAAGTGGAGAGACCTTTTGAAACGGGCACGAAGCAAGAATCTTTCTCCAAACGAGTATGCTTCCGGGAACTTCACAATTTCGAATCTTGGGATGTATGGTGTAAAGTCATTTCAAGCGATTCTTCCACCTGGACAATCTGCAATACTGGCTCTCGGAAGCAGCAATCCCATCGTTACTGCTGACGATCATGGATTCATCGGTGTCCGAAACATGATGACTGTGAATTTAACATTCGACCACCGGTTTGTGTATGGAACAGATGCAGCAGAGTTTCTTCGTACGTTACGGGCCATAATCGAAAATCCGGAATTGCTTACATCCAGCTAAGAAATGCGGGATTCGATGATGTAGGCTGTACGTAGCAGCTTTTGGTGCAACAGTAGTAGATCTCTTCCTGAGTATGCACATGCACATATCCACACACCTGCGCGCAAACATGCATTAAATAATATCATTGCAACATGCTTCCAGGGAGCAGTTGCATTCTGTAAAATATGATCAGTTTATTTGTGTGTAAACGAGCAAGCTTTCCAAAGCCCAGCTCAGGATTTGATAACAATAATATAGCGTGAATAGCAATAGGAAGCCGAATACTGCTGGAGTGGATTATTGTGATGCATAAAGTGGGACGATATTGCTTCGTATATTATTTATTACAACCCCATCGTCGCGTGACTTATACACCAGTTGACGATATAATGTATATGTAACGGCACTCTATTTTTCGGGTATGTCTTATATGATCCATGGTCACACGTGACGTGCTTCGCACGAATACGACTGATGTGTCTACGCCATTTATCTTAGTACGAAGGCGACACTTCGGGTATACTATCGTATTTTTACCCAGTATCGCAGATAATTCATACGTTTTCTGTATCTCCACGATTGTGAATTGCCAATGCAGCCTTGCATGCCCCGTTTGTGCCGGTAGAAGTATGTCGCGCATCAAGTCGCGGTTCGTGTCTACTTTCGGACGCCTCTGTGTTTGGGACACGCGGTAAGTGCGCTGTGTTAAACCAGGGTTGATGTTTACTGTCGTAAAACATGACACACATGTAACGGCGCTGGCAAGCTAGCTATTTGAACTATTGAGAAATTGAAGCACCAGAGATATAGGCACCTGCCGTGCCTATATCTCTGGTCTTCTACCCTCGTGTTACGAGAACAGCCTTCGTAGATACATACATGCATCCTTTAAAGGTGAAATTTTCAGTACACTTCGTTTTGGCTTCCACATTGTCGATCGTCTGCATTTGTGTCGTCAAAACATCTCGCTCGTCGCTTCGGTCTCTCTCGTTCGCGTGTGCCTATAGCTCATTACTGAATCTTATATCACTCCAAAAACACCCTCACGTCACATACAAATGCATTGACATGACACCGTATGTCAGAGGCATCCAGGATCTCCCAGGCCGTGACAAACACGACGCTTATCCCGGCGCGACGGGGCCTTTCGAGACTTGTGGAATGCGGCACACTATCATGTGACTAGCATATGATGCACGTGCGAAATGTACCCATACATCGAAGTGCGCACCGTGTACAAATGCAATTATCAGGCCACATCGCGCACCGCAGTATGAGATGCTTCTCCGCAACGACCTTCAGTTTCCTGCACAACGACTCTCTAGGCAATGTTATAATCATTGAACGGAATGCTGTCAATGCTTTTACGATAAGATCCTGAGTGGGGCTTTGCTTACACACTGACAATAATGATGAGATGATGCGTTCGTTTCAGGACCGTTATACGGCCTGGCATGCTGCATCCGCGTCGCCTGTTCGTGTTTCGAACTCATTACTGTATATCGTCGCGGCTTATACACTCGTTATACACGTATACCTCTTCGGCAGCTGCAATTATATTGTCCACACACATACACACATACGCATACACACACACACACACACACACACATTGAATGGCATGAGATCAGCCAACAAAAGCCAGCCCACCATCATTCCAGTGGATGTGAGATGAAGCAAGTCAAGAGCAGGGCGGGGCCATGCCAAGATACCACCAACTCATGCATATTCCCAACCCAGATGCAAGGCAGCAAGGCAAGATATGATACGATGTAACCGATCATCGCCCAAAAATTGTTGGGCTCTGGGTCACGGAGTAAGCGGACCCTGCTGGTATGCCCCCCAGTGGCTCACGGTCGATGGATGGGGCCCATTGGTCCATGGTTATGCCATGAATGCAGTCACACCACACGGCATGGATACCCCATGGTATAAAACTGAAAACATGCGGGCACCTAAGTGATTCCCACAAAAATCAAGGGAAACACAGAACGTGGACTTCACCGCCCTCTGCCTCTATCTCCTTGCAGGAAAGGCAGACGAATCCGCCGAGATCTCCAAGAGGCAGTGCCCGCCAGAATGGCACCACAGGGACAACCGCCCGGATCCGGATACGTGTCCCAACGTGTGTGTCGAATCCTTTGATCCCCGGCGTGGGTACATAGTGCAGCCGGCCTTCTGTGGCTACGGGGTGCCAAAGGAGTCGGTCCAAGGATCCCCTGCTCTTTATAAGGACGAACCTGGGAAAATTACTTACTTACTTACCTAATCAAAGCTCGAATCCCAACGGGCGACACCAACGAAATTTCGATCTGACGATGGCCAAACGATAACGATGACATTGCCAGTTCGCCACTGCATTTGCATACGTGTGCCGCGACGCAACGCCACCCCGACGTTATGCTGGCATGACAGACGCGGTGGTCAGAATACTTTCACAGAGACACAGAATTGCAATCGACAGAATAATAAGACTCGGTTACTAATCGTATCGCGCCAGTGCCGTCCGATCGCAAAATGACGTCAAATATTCGGTCGCAGGCCTAGTGGAGATTTTTAGATCGACTGGCCTAGTAAACACACACACACACACACACGTATATACCAGCAATCACAACTGTCAACAAAATTTACTCTTTCAGCAGTCGAGATTTCACGCACTTTGTGAGGGTCTTTTTATCTGAACAATCGATGTCCGAGGACCCCTGCTATGCAATTTAATCATAATTCAGCAAGGGGATGCATTCCCCCCATTTGATTTTCAGTAAGACGCAAGTGATGTTGTCTCGAGATCCGCGGTTGAGGGCTTCCTGTGCGACCGCTTTCGCCATCCGCTGCATCTCATGGTCCGTCTCTGCGCGGGCGAAATCGGGTCCACGGGGCGACGTCATGTTGGGTGACATCACCACCTCCACGGCCTGCTGATCTGTCAGAACGTCCCATACGCCATCACTGCATAGCAGTAGCGCCCACACATCTCCTGCTGCGGTCCCCGCCGCCACCTGGCTCACTTCGCTCACGTCCGGGTCAGGGATGACGAATGGCGTGTAGGCCCGCGCCCCAATGGAGCGCGACACCGCCAGCCCACACACGCGCGCCGTGCCGCCCCCCCCCTCCGGCAACTCCAGCACGCTCTCCAGAGCTGTGCTGTGCGTCGTGGCAGTGGCGGCGATACGCTGCAGCTCACCCTCGGCGTCCGGTTTGTGGTCCTCAGTGATGCGTGTCGCAAGCACACACTGCCCGTACGCATTGCGCGCCTTGTGCGCCATCAACCACTTCTGCCGCACTGCTGCACCCCCCTCCTTCCCAACCTCCTCTACGTTCACCAGGAGCCGGGCTCCGCTAGTGCTCCCCGCTGCAGGCGACCGCACCTCCGCAACAGTCCCCTCCCCCCCATCCCACGCCACGCGGCTTCCCGGCACAGGGACCCAGTCTCTCGGATCCTGGCGCTGGCCCAGAATAGCGCGGCTGTCGCCCACGCTGGCAACCCAGATTCGGTGCCGCCAGCACTCCTCTGTCTCCCCTGGCAGCGTCCCAATCAGCACGCACACCGCGGTGCTCCCCGTCTGCGGCCCACCAATGGGCTTTGCCTTGACGTAGCGATCCAGGTCGAGGAGTGCCCGGCGCAGCGCCCACTCTGGGCTCATGCCCTCCTCGAGGTTGCTCTGCACGGCGCCGGGCAGCTTCAGGCGCAGCCGCTCCGCGATTGCATCTCCGTTGTGGCCGTCGAAGCAGGCGGCAAGCAGGAAGCGGCCCTCGAGCAGCCGCGCCACCACGCTGCGGTCCTCCATTTGCTCCCGCAGCCCCTAAGCACCCCCTCACGCACCTCTCCTCGATTTCAGCTCACAGATTGAAACCATTGACCCCCAGCCATCCAGTACTTTGCACAGAGAAATAGTCAATGCTGTGCCCCCCCTCCATGTACCTCCCCCTTTCCCACCTTTACACTGACTCACGGATCAAAGCTTCCCGTCCCCAGTCCTGTCGGTCCCTGTACTGACCGATGGATATGGACAATGTGGCCAAACTCGTACCCCCTCGATCCTGTCCAGCGACACACATCATCGAAATGGTTCATCAAGGTACCCCACCCTAAGGCAATTCTGAAACCTCGCCGATTTGCACACCGAGTTCTCGCCCCTCTATCTTGCCAGCATCCATCAAGGGACTGAAGTGTACAGTACAAAACGTCAACATTGGGATCTCCTCCGAAATCTGAGGATGATGACACCGGGAAATAGATGAGATCTGGGGGAAGTCCGATATCCCATTACATCGAGAAAAATATGACATCTGGGAGAAGTCTGAGGCTGCATTACGCCGAGAAGTAGATGACATCTGGGGAAGCCTAAACATGCATAACAATGAGAGAGATGTTCACGAGAACAGACTGCACGGCCCAATGCGCGCCTGCAGCGGTTTCCCAGTCGAGATTGGCATCCATGATATACGCCAGCCAGTGCTACGCGCAGCACCGCAAGCTCTGGTGCAGTCCACTAACACCTAAAACCATAGGCGCCACATTGAGCCACGTGGCGGGACAGCGCGGGTGGATTTGGTCTGACCTGCATTTGCACCACTCCACACAAGATCGGGGCCACCTCCCCCGGCTCTGCCAGCTGCGGCATCGCACTCAGCCGCAGGCCCCCCCCGCTGCCGCCAGGAGGGGTGAGCTGCAGCTCGGGCCCTTCGCGCCCTGGGGTCCCGAGCAAAGGGTCCTCCTGCGCAAAGTAGGGGTGCCGCAGCGCCTCCTCGGCGGAAATCCGCTGGGCCGGATCCGGGTGCAGCAGCTCACGCAGCAGGCAAAGTGCATGGACGTCTGCTTGCAGCCCAAGCCCAAGCTCGTCCGCTGCTTTCAGTGCACAGAGCCCGATCTCCGCCGCCTCGTCGGGGCTGCGCTCCTCCCACGGGGTGGCTTGTGCCATGGCCACGTCCCTGCGGCTTTGAGTGGCGGTCGGGGGTGGTGCCATAAAACCGAGGAGCTGCAGGCCGAGCATGACAGCGGCGTGCCGCTCGCCGTGCGGGGAGGGCCGGCCGGCAGAGCTCCCGCGCAGCCGCCGGAGCACCACCGGGCGCGCCGTGGCCACGAGGCGGTTCCACACGTCCGTGGTGCCCAGAAGAAGCTCGAGCCAGAGGATTCCTGCGCCCCACATGTCGTAGCTGGGCGGGCGCACGTGGTCCTGCGGCTGAACCTCCTCGTCCAGGGCCTCTGGGGGCTGGCACCGGCCGGTCTCGTCGTCTACAGTGGGCTCCCCGTATGGGAACATCTGCCGCAGCTCACGCGTAAGGGGGACAGTCACCGCCGACCCGAAGTCCCCAAGCCGTACCACGGGTAAGCATTGCCTCGCGTCCTCCCCATCCCCCGTACTCAGTGGCGTCGTGGCATCCCCGGTGGCACTGCCCCCCCCCGCTCCCTCTCGCGCGACAAAGAGGTTCTCGAGCTTGACGTCACGGTGGGTGACCCCGAGGGTATGCAGCGCCTCCAGGGCCTGGAGCACGTGGCGCATGACGTGGCGGAGCTCCTTGGGAGAGGCGCGCATCCGCTTCCAGGCCTCGGAGGGCACCACCACCGGGCTCGGCCCCGGCAGGGTGCAGAACACGCGCTGGTACAGGGAGTCCCCTTCGTCGTGGTACACGATCCACATACTGTGGGTTGCCGCCTCGTCGAAGTGCGCAAGGTATCGCGCCAGGTGTGCGCCCACCCCGTTCTGCAGGGAGCCACCACTCCCCGAGGCAGAGAACCCCACGTGGGGGGTGCCACGGGGGCCCTGCCAGTGCAGCAGCTCCCCAAAGAAAACCTCGCGCATGCCCTCCAGGCGAACCGAGGGGTCGACCTACACCAAAACAACCCTCGCTCCCACGAGAGGTGCATCTCAGCGCCGCAACATAACTCACTGCAAAGCGAGTCTCACACCATGCAGCGAGTGTGAACCACCAGCCTCTCCACTCATTGCCGCAACATAACTCACTGCAAAGCGAGTCACACACCATGCAGCAAGTGTGAACAGCCTCTCCACTCGAACACCGGCACCAGTCATAGCCTATCGAGCGTCGGATGTCTTCACGGTAAACCTTTTCGGGGACGCTATCCAAGAAGGCCGTTGCAGATGAACTACTCATCACAACGCAGAACCCTGTAACAACTGGCTGTCCTGTTATGAAGCAGTCAGAATGACCGATAAGCAGGCTCTATCGCGCCTATGCATGGCGCCGCCGCTCCCTGCGTGTCATGTGTGAGGAAAAGGTGCGACCTGGAGCCAAAGCCGCTTCAATACCACCGGGGTGCCCCGCCCGTCCAGTGCCACCCCGCGCCACGCCTCGCCGTACGCCCCTTTGCCTACAATCCCCGAGCACGCATAGAAGGGCCGCTGCCGGGAGCCGTGGATGTTGATCCCCTGCGCAGAGCTCGGGGGAGCTTCCCCTGCCCCCTTTGCACGCGTCGCCAGCTGGCCGGTGCCGTAAGGAGTGGACATCAGGGTGTCCATGTCGCCGGGGATGCGCTGAAGGATGTGCGCCTCGGGATGCCCTTCCGAGGGTGCGGTCTCAGGAAGCAGAACCACGGTGCCCGGTGCGGATTCCCCGGGCAGCAGCTCGTGCATCGCTTCACCCTGGAATTCGGTGCACAGAGATGGCGAGGAGAACGCAGGCCTCAGGCCGTGGCCGGACGGCGCAGTGTAGTACAAGAGTCCCGGGAACGCCTCCACCGTATCCGCGTCCGGCGTTACGGCGTCGTCGTCGTCTTCGGGACGCGGTGGTGTGGATCCCGGAAGCAGAGGCCTCTCGGAATCGGGATCCAGAGCATGAGTGCGTGCGTCAGATGGCTCCAAATAAGTCAGCGCTGGGAGGGGCGGGCGCGCGGAGAGCTCTGAGGCGGCGCTAGCAGAGCGCGCGGAGCCCTGTTCGAGCAGGTGCGCTTGGCGGTCTTCGCTGCTGTTCTCGTTCCCGATGTAGCATAGGAACTCGTGAAGCTGGTAGGAGCTCGTCAACACGGCGCGACTGCTCGGGGAGAGCGCCTCGTTCTCCGAGATCTCCGTGAGGGCTGGAGCCAGTGGCCCGTCAGCGTTGCCTGCTTGATGCAGGGATAGCACGGTGCCCGGTTCGTACGTCAGGAGAAGCGTCGGCGAGGTTTGGGCAGCGTTTGACTCGGCGCTAGCGGCCACTGCTGGGCCAGTGGAGGGACGAACGCGGATGGCAGGCGGGGCGACGGTTTCTTCGCGTGCTCGCATCGTGAACGTGACGCCCACACGCAAGTGACGCCTCTTTGCCCGAGTATTTCGTGGAAGCGCAGTCGCGTGGAACTATGCGTCGTTCACACGTATTATACCTGCAGATTGTCCGCCGCCTGCACCACCTTATCCCCTCATGAGGTTCTCATCGGGAGCGCGAGCGCCGAGCGCGATCCTCACAAAACCTTCACGTGTACAGGAGGATTTCGTACAGAAGACTTTCCGTTTCTGCGCGCGCGTAGTGATGCGTGTGCCGCACTTGGAGAAGACTGTGATGAACGAGAAGGCAAAGGATGCACGGGCGCGGTATCAAAAGCGACCATATAGCGAGTTAGCATACCCTACGTGACTTTTCTCTGAGTGCTTTTCACTCAGCAACCTTAAAGAAACACCTCTCTAGGGACATGGCATACCCGGCAGTTCGTACATCGGGTCCATACGTGTTTTAAATTTATCGACGGCTTCTTTCTTTTGTGTGGGGCATAGGGGAGAGAATGGGGCATGTAAATATAGGCCTTTCAACATAGACCTTTCCCATTCCTTTCAACATACAATCAATCGATGCCCCGAGTATCCCCTAGCAGTCTCCCCTGGTACACACAGACATTCGTTCCCAGGTTATGCTGGTTCGCATCAAGCATCACTTCAGGTAGCCCTATGTATGATAATATCATGCGTCGCGTTTCGGTTTGCGAGTTCAAAGAATAGTGAGCAGCTTTCTGCATCATCGCGAGAAATCTGAAAGCCATCTGATGGCAGAGAATCAGAATGCAGAATCCAATCGATCAGCACGCATCGTCTCTCAGGATCAGCGATCAGCATCAGGGAGGAGGGAAGGAGCGAGCAGGGGGGAATGCAATGGCGGGTGTCACAGTAGGGGTGTCACACTTCAACAGTTGAACAGATCTCTGCTCCTTGGTCCTTGTCCTGAAAGCTGAATCGGACGGGAGTGAATCCTGACAAGCCTTACTGTCACATGTCATTTCAAAAAAACTCTCCTATAACATTGTGTTTGTCATAGAAATCTGAAATCAAATGTCAGATGGGACAGATCATCGCAGAGGTTCAGAAGAAATTGAGACGGGGCGGGGGCGGGAGGCTCGTCAGCGTCAGTCGTCTGTGAGACTGTGACGCCTACGCCTACCGCACCTGAGACGCCTTCATCAAGCTTCATATGCCCCAGGCCCCTATAAATTTGCCATGTGGCACCTTGGATAGTCCTTGGTTTATATACCAGCGCCAGGATCCATTTATATTTATTTCAAGTCCGTTTCCAGCTCGCTGATACGCTGGGTCTAGGGCATAAACCAGTTATACGCCTCGGAGTGTGATCCGAGGTGGCAAAAACTCCAAGGCATATATATAACTAGTGCCACGTACGGCGAGCATCGTTTCTTGCGGTCACATCATGCACAGCCGAACTGACGATAACGGTCAAAAGTTCAAGACGATACTGTAGAGTTACAGTAGACGTTCACGATGTTCCGATAGGCATACTGTAGCGTTTTCTGATGGGAATTTGGAAATTGCAAATTCAGCCTGTGATGTGCCAATACCTATACTAATACTATAAGACATGGGGATAGGGTGTCCACTGCTCACCTCAAATACCTCGAATACCTCGAAAACCTCAACAAGTGTCTAGTGTGAGTGTCACAGTGACATCGTCTTGCTTGCCGCTGTCATGTCAAGTCGCCGGGATTATGGATTTGATTTCCCAGATCGTAGCCCGAGATCGCAGCTTCGAGAACAGTAGAGCTCCAGTCATCACCTTACCAATAACTGAAGGTCCTCAAAGCTCAAGCTCACCATCTGGGAGAGGTTAAAGAAGTGGAAAAGGATTTGGATCTTGCTCTGTAGGATCCACGTGGCAAAGGTTCTCACACCCTCTATTATGCACGATAGCACGAACCCAACCCCGTCATCCCTGCACGAGAGTTTCTTTTGCTTGAACCGCCCCTTTTCTGTAGCCTATAATTTATTACGCGTGCAGGTCAGGATCTTCAAGTCGGTTTTAATACTAAGGTGGGATATCGTTATGCACTATAGCTATGATTAGTTGCACGGTAACTGCTGTTGGTGACTTGTGGTGGAGGCCAGAGAGCATTCATGGACTTGCCTCATCAAGATTCCACATATTGTGTTGCTACATGCGCGTGCGCAAAGCATAGCGACTGGCTCAGAGGACAGTTTGAATTTCAAGTATCAAATATCATTATTTATAGTATTGACTTCCTTAGTTGCGACGTGCGCGTGGTACACATAAACGCGTGCAACTAATGTCGCCCACAGAAGTTGTGTCTGTACTCGCACAGCATATGTTATCCTAGAGAACACCAAGACGACACACTGTTTTCGACCTTTGCAGCATATGCATTTAAAAAAACCCGAAGAAGACGATGGGCCTAACCTATGTGTGTTTTTGTTTCAGTAGAAGTTCTCTATAAATCATGAAAGCCACCTCGGGACTTGCCCCGAGGGCAGCGCCCCGAGTGGCAGCTGACCACAAACCTAGCCTTTTAAAAGGAACATCCAGCAAGGTACGGCGGTTCCGGAAAAAAAAACCTTCCATCGAAAAACGCTCAGGCGATATCCTCTGCGTGTCGCTGGCGTTTCCTGAAGACAACCTTCACTCAGGACTTTGGCCGACTTTCGTGCTTTCCTGACGCACAGCCATGAGGTTGTAATTGACCCACAAACTGGTCAGGGTGTCCAGAACGACTGCAAGAGTCGTATTTCACACAAGTATTGCGGTGCAGCTATGTGGCGCAGATCTCTCCTTTTTGGGGGTTTGCGAACACAACCTTTTGCACACATTTGCCCACGTCGACGCACGCACACGTGGGTACACGCATGTGCATGGCTGAGCAGTACCAGGATCTTCCACAACTCATGCTGAATAAGAAATAACCGTGATTATCATGACGTGACCTCATGCACAATATCGAACTGCCGTGGGAAGGCTCCCTTGGAAGAACGCTCCGTGCTGCGCCCCCGATATCCCGATATTTCCAGGAGGCGTGTACACGTATGGCTGCATCAGCTTTGAGGCCCCTTCTTGCAGAAACAAGTATGCTGATACAGACCAATATTTACACAACTCTTGAGTACCTTACTCCGGGATGCATTTCCAACCGAGGTTCTGATTCCTGGGAACCTGCAGGGACGCGCCGCACCTTCACGCGGTGTGCATGGCGTTGCGAGTCCAGTCAGCTCCAAGGTAAGCGAACACCTGCTGAAACAATAAATTCGTCTGGTTTTCCGTCCCTAACTTCCGCTTCCTTTATAGCTTGGCACAAATTGCTCCTGCCGTGCTCCCCTTGACTTCCCTGGCAGTAATTATAAACTGGCACGATATGGTGGGGGGTCGGCCTTCAGTCTCTCTCAAGCAAGCTCCATTACAGTCGTCTGAGGGCCTCAAATCCTAAAGGTGGGTCGCTGAAGGGCCTTATAGGATAAGCCGTTTTCACTCGGGATCTCGTAGTATGTGTTTCGAGGAAGCGGCTACCACGCTCCCTGGAAAGCGGGCGCTCTGGAAGCGCGGTTTCCCCCCTCCCTCCCTTCCTCTGTAGTTCAATACAAGTCCAATAGTAAAGCCTGCGCCCTACTGCTTGGTGACCTTGGAAAATATGATCATCTCAGGAATCAAGAATTCGCCAGCTCGCACCCATGTATGCCATACGTGCAAAGTGACCGTCTTTCAACGAACTCCCACGGTGTTTTCGTTCGCAGACAAAAATTTGGTGTTAACATTAAACTGTTATTTGCATACAAATACTCCTTATTTCTCCGATATCTCGATCTGTTCGAATCTCACCTTTGCTGCTGAGACTTTCCTCGCTGTTCTGCTGTAGAGATTTGAGTTTGACCTGCCAATCAGCGCTGAGCTGAGGAATCCCTAGTGTGCTGTCTGCATATTTTTCGATACACTTTTGTGAAGGAAAAGCATACTGACTGAGAGGCGGTGGAGTTCCAGGCGTGCGTCCAGACGGTACCGCAGGTCCAATCAGCGCCTCAGTGGATACCTATTCATCAGAGCAACTCCCTGCACCCGACCGCTTGGTAAGTGTGTGCGTCTGTTGAACCTACCCTCCCCTGAGAGTGAGTACAAAATCTCCACACCAAATGCCCTTACGAGAAGAACCTTTGAAGCCCGCATATGCAACCGCTATAGGGAACAACCTGCTGCCTGTGTTGCCTCAGTAAGACTTTTGCACGTCTTGTTCGCCATCCCCAAGTCTGCAGGATCACGCATGAGCCTACTTGCAGCCTTTGTTGCAGGGCAAGGCGCAACGCTTCTCTTGATATCTTTTCGCAGTAGTGAACCGGTGGTTGGGTCGGTTGTTTTCTCAAAGGCACTGGCGGAGCAAGAGCTGCTGGACTTGTTCGACCCAGCATCACCTCCGCCCAAGTTGTTCTTCTCCCTTCTCTCTGCGCTTCTTGATTTGTGTCGTGCACCTCTAGAAGGGCGCACAGAAACTGACTTTCACACCTGTTCTGATGGTATTCTTTCAGATACCAGCGCTTCCTATCTGTTACTCTATGCTTGACGCCCCGGCAGTCCCCCCTGGCATCCGTAAAAGTTTCGTACAAACTCCGAGGTTGTTGCACTCGGTGTCATACACAGGTGCCGACAGTGTACTCCACTGCATCAGCCAGCGTTACACTTTTAGGCTGCCACGCTTTGCACCAAGAACAGGCTCTTTTGATACGAACATCATTGTAGTTTTGATGCAAACACTCGAGCTTCGCTGAACATCGCTGGGCGCGTATGTAGAAAAACGCTCAAAGGAGAACTCAGAAAAGTCTCCTGGCTGATGTTGAGTGGTTTGCATCGGCAGAGCATCTGTTGTGTCGGCAATGCGACGCAAGATTTCGATGATTCAAAAGGAGGTGGATGACCAAGCAGCTGGGTTGACACCTGCTGAGGCTGCTGAAGAGCCGCTCGCCGAGGCTGCGACCCAGTAAGTATGCAGTCCCACAACTTGCAGCCCTGGCCAGCTGCCTTTGCTCGAAGCAAGCACTCAGTTCCCCTCCGGACCACCGGTCGGAGTGTGGACTTCGGACTTGGGACTTCCACCTGGCGGTGCTCAGCAGCCACTCCGAAGTCCACACTGGAAGTCCGAAGTCCACCTGCACCGCCGCGTTGGGCGTGCAGCTAACTGCAAGGGTCATCGGGCCACCCGGCACTTGTTTTCGTGTCTTGCAGTTGATCACTGGTCCTGTTGATACCCTCTGCTGTATCGCAGCGGGCGAACTTGCTTTCTGCCTTTACGCAACGCTGCCGCTGCCCAGGCTGTTGGATGTCGCCTCATGGTTCCACCGTGCTGATATAGACATGGCGCCGTCCGATAGGTGTCGCGACCATCTCCTCGGCTTATGCTAGTGGGCCTCGCCAGCCGCTGCACACTGCCACGACTGCTATTCAAGTTGGGGCAGGGAATGTTTCTGCTCAGGCCATTGGCAGAGGACGCGGAGCTAGCGGCAGATGTGGACGAAGAGGAGGCGCCTTCAGAGCCGGAGGCGCCAACGGAGCCGGAGGCGCCGGCGGAGCCAGAAGAAGCGGAGGTGTTGGCAGAGGCCGCGGCAGCGGAGCCCGAGGCAGCGGAGCCAAACTCGATGGTTGGCTCCAGGGCGGAGAAGGAAATGGTGCTGATGAAGAAGACGCAGATCCTGCTGCTGCTCCAGGTGCTCCTGCCAGGACGCCGGAGCGGTGGATGCAGTTTGAGCTCAGCCTTGTACTTGGGAGACGAAGTGCATGGAGCCAGGGATGGGGGTTGGTTTCCAGTTTGAGGAGCTGAGCGCTGTGCTGATTGGCTGAAATGCAGCGGCAAAGGCTTGGGCATTCCATCCTCACGAGCTGACCGCTGTGCCGAATAGTCCAAACGCTGTGGGGATGGGGGAAGTTCCATTGGTAGGCGCCAAACGCTGTGTTGGAGAGTCGACGCATAAGAGGGTAAGGGTGGGCTTCAGACGGAGGGAGCCCAGCGCCGAGCAGCTTCCGTGCTGGCGCTTGTGCTGCTCCGGAGATGTTGAAGAGAGCTATTTCTACGCTACAGCGATGACCACTTGCGGTGCAAGGGTGCGGAAAGCGCGCCGCGTGTGGACTCACGCTCGCGTGTCACGCCGCGTGTGGACTCACGCTTGCGTGTCACGCGCGAATGCGGGCCACAGAGATGCTTGCACATGGAGCTTGGGGGAAACACGGGTGTCTGCCTGACATGTTTGAACATGGGTGATGCACACTGAGGGGAAGGCGACGGGGTGCACAGGAGCGAGCGAATCTGCAGCAAGAGCTGGCCAAAGGGCTGAGCACCGATCCGAGGCTGCTCACGGAGGCTCAAGCAGCTGCAGAAGAAGCGAAGAAGGCGCTCACGAAGGCCATCGCCGCCAAGGCCGCCGTGGATGTGGCGCAGGCCGATTTCGATGCTGCAGTCGCAGCAGAGGCTCAGGCAGCAGAGGATGCCCAGATTGCTGCTGCGGAAGCCGAGATTAAGGCGGAGGCTGCAGAGGCCGCCGCCGCCGCCGAGGCGGAGGAACAAGCTGCTGCAGAGGCGGCTGCTGCGGCCGAGGCCGAGGCTGCAGCTGCTGCGGAGGCAGCAGAGGTTGAAGCCGTGGTGGCTGCAGCTGAGGCTGAGGCTGCAGCAGCTGCGGAGGCTGAAGCCGCGGCTGCAGTTGAGGCCGAGGCTGCAGCTGCTGCGGAGGCAGCGGAGGCTGAAGCCACCGCTGAGGCTGCAGCTGCTGCAGAGGCGGCGGAGGCTGAAGCGGCGGCTGCGGCGGAAGCAGCCTCTGAATATGCTCAGTCGAAAGCGGCAGAAACCGAGGAGCTGGTCTTTGCGTTTGATGAGTCCGAGGTGAGGACGCCGGGCCCGATGCCCCAGCATCTTCTCTGAACCAGGGAATCTTCTCTGAACCAGGGATGCCTTTCTTGTCTGTAATTCGAAGAGCCCTCTATGGCAAGACCTGTGGGGGGGCTTGTTTTGAGAGACGTCGACATCTGGGCTGTTGGGGAGTAAGATGCTTTCTGACAGGTCTTGATCTGATGACGTGATGGTCTAGTGACATGGGGTGGTGGGGAATTGCAATGCATCGGAAGGACGTGGAGGCGGAGCCTGCCGACCAGCTGGCATCTGCGGAGGCGGAGGCGGAGGCTGCTGTTGCTGCGCAGCAGGCGGTGGAAGCCGAAATGAGATCAGCTTCCGAGGTCCACGCCAACGCACAAGCCCAGGCAAAGGCTGCTCTCGAGGAGTCTGAGGCTGCACCAAGGGATAAGGGAAAGGCGGCGGTTGCGGCACACTGGGAGGCTTACGCCCTAGCAGCAAGGTCGTCACAGGCGGCTCTTCAAGCCAAGGCTTCGGCTGCAGCGGCGGAAGCTGCAGACGCAAAAGCAACTGTTAACTTTCTTGCCGATGGAGGTGATGTGAGTGGCGATGAGGGCCATTGGGCGCAGTATGCCAAGGCTGCTAGCCGAGCACAGGCGGCTCAGAACTCCTCTAAACGTGTGGTGCAGGCAGATGATATGGAGGCTACTGCTGATGACAAGGCTCAGGCAGACGTAGAGACGGAGGCGACTGGTGAGCTGGAGGCAGAGGCGGCTGCAGAGGCAGAGGTGGCTGCAGAGGCAGAGGCTGCGGAGGCGAAGGCAGCTGCGGAGGCAGAGGCGAAGGCGGCTGCGGAGGCGGAGGCAAAGGCAGCGGCGGAGGCGAAGGCGGCTGCGGAGGCGGAGGCGAAGGCGGCGCGGAGGCAGAGGCAAAAGCGGCTGCGGAGGCGGAGGCGGAAGCAAAGTTGGCTGCGGAGGCGGAGGCAAAGGAGGCTGCAGAGGCAGAGGCAGCTGCGGAGGCGGAGGAGGCAGCTGCGGAACAGAAGCGTATTGCACTGCAAGCAATGGCAGCTGACCTGGCACGCCTGCAGGTGTTGACTTTTTCTCTTCCGCCGAGCAAAGTGGCTCGTTTGTACAGCCGGCATACCATCATGCCGCCGTGCACGACACCACGCAGAGTGCCGCCGCTCACCACCATATCATAATCCCTTTCATGGCGTGTGATCACATAAACTTCTGTATATGATGCATAACGTCCGCCTAGCTAGATCAGCGCTCCATGTTTGAAAACTCACGCATGGAGTGATATTGGGTGCTACGACAAGGGCATTCGAGCAAGGTATATGCGATGGCGATAGATGGTCCTCCGCCTCCTGCTCACCAGTCCCCCGATCCTCGAGCAAAGTGTACCTTACTGCTCCTGGGAATTGTTGCCGGAGCGCGTCGATATATACATATACCTATATTGCCTTGGGGGATATCACAGCTATGAGCAAAGGTTGTGGGGTGATGCGCGATATTGTGCACTCGAGAATATGCTCAAGGATCTGATCTTGGGGCTGATTGACACGCGCAGGCGGAGAAGGCCAAGCTTGAGGCCAAGCTGCAGCCAGGTAGCGAGCCGGTGGTCGAAGAGCCTGTTGAGAAGAGCACGCCAGTGGAAGCGGCCGCAGACGTTGCGCCACTTTTGGAGGAAGCAGCTTCCGAGCAGCCAGCAGAGCCGGAGATGCAGCCAGCGGCGGTTGCCGAGGAGCCGGCGATTGTGGAGCCGGCTGTCATGGTCGAGGTAGAGGTAGCACCAGCTGTGGAGGAGGAGGAGCCTGTGACGAGTGCTGCGCCACAAGTTGTGGACGATGAGACCTTGATGAAGCAGCAGGCGGAAGCAGAACTAGTGGAACTGCGCGCGACGATGTATGACACGTGGGTAACGGAGGAGAGGGAGCACGCTGAGCGAAAGGTGGATGAGCTGCAGACGGCGCTCAGGTGGGCGGCGCCTTCCACAAAAGGGCGACCCTTGCATCTACAGGTCTGCGTGTGCCACACATATCTGCATGTATCACAATAGTGAGATGTGCAGCGGTAAAAGCGTGATACGTATCAGAACAGGTGATGCGTACAGGGGTAAGCATGGCGGGAGGGTAGCCTGCGGATCAAGCTGATGACGTTGACAGAAGTAGCCGCAAAATATGCACACGGAATTCCCCCCAAAGGATGGATGTCGGCCATCAGTGCTCGCGACGTAATCCTAGGGTGCAGCCCTGGGCTGAGGTGTCCTGTGTGGGGTGCGTGCAGAGGATCCATTGGCATGGCAGCTTCGGCGAAGGATGGGGTTTTCTTCGTTGTCCCTGCCATGCCATCCCCTGGTGCGTTTACCCGCCGCTGCGCGTCACCTCTGGTACAACTGCGTCCTGCGGGAACACCGGAGAGCGGGGCGGGCCGTGATCCCCGTGCCCACAGATTCCGCGCACCAGCACTCGCCCCATGGCCCGCTCTTTGCCAGCCATTGCAGGATGATTTCCCCGAACCATGGCGCACGGCACAGCGACTTCGTGGTGGTGAACGCTCTGCACGATTCCAAAGTGATCTGTGGAGTGTCGCACCTGGGGTGAGTGGGTGAGCGGGTGGAGCGGTGCGGGCGGCAGGCGAGGCGGCAACTCTGTATTACAGCACGTCTAACACCGCATTGAACGGACGAGAGGTGAAGATGCACCTGGGTAAGCCCTGGCCATTCCGTCGAGCACCTCGGAGTTGGGGCTTGACAGTGTCACATCTGCCTGCTGGTGCACGGGGGCAGGACGAGCTCCGAGGCTGACTTCTGCCGCTTGGATGTAAATGCTTGAATATCCAGCGGCATGGTGCAAGGATGTAAGTGCTTAAATATGGAGTGATGGCCACATTCAGCACCGCACTTGGCCTCCTGGTCCTGCGCCATTCGGACCTCAGATCAACGGTTCAGATTGAGCCGCGTGCACCCTGAGGACCCGCATGCACCCATGAGCTCTCGATTTAGGAGGCTCCGGTGGCTTCCGGGGTGTCTGATCGCAGGCACAAACTCATGGATGACGCCTTCCGGCGAGGCTGGGGCGTTCCTAGAGAGTGAGATGGAGCCGGTGGCGGCGGAGGACATGCCCGTGGGCTCCCTTGTGGGTGGCAACGTGGGCGGGGACTGGAAGTCACTGGGCTTTACGGTGCCGGAAGAGGCCATGGTGCTCAACTTTGTCTGCTCCGATGGCGCCCATGTGTGGGACAACAATGACTCGGTGAGCTTCGCTGTGTTCGAACTGGCCTGTGCTAGATTGCGACGCTGTCAATTCAACGGTGATGGCTGCATCGTGCTTGGTACGGACGTATCAAGTGCAGTTTTCAAGCTTTGGATCAAATCCGCAGTTGCCCCAGGATCTGCCATGTTTCCCGGTTCCTCTGTCCTCCGCGGCTTGAAACTGGTCGGGTGGCGACCGGACAAAACTCCATTGCCCATCTCAAGCATGGGGCAGTGCCCCTTGCTCGACGGTGACCTGCCCAGCGCCGCCCGACGGGCAGATCCTGGGGCGGGATGGTGCTGATATGGGTTGAGGGGTGTCTGCGCGCAGAATGACTACCACATCACGGTGTCCGGAGGCGAGGAGCGTCTTCAAGCAGGCCGGGAGCCTTTGCTAGAGGATCTCTTCAAGAAGCTGCTTTCCGGCCGTGAGGTACGTGAGATGGCATGCGGATGACGTGGCGCTCCCTGAAAGCGGATGGCCGACAGAGATGCAGTTCCCTAGGGCGCAGGGCGGGTGCATGGCGGTACACCTCCTTGACGAGCGAGCAAGGGCAGCGCTCTCGGAGGCGAGATGCGCCCTTCGGGAAGGAACCTCGAGCTTAGTAAAAGCAATATGATAGGGCGAATTGCAACATGATAGGGCCGATTGTGCGGAGCTCGGTAGAAGCAATATGACAGGGCGAATTGCAACATGATAGGGCCGATTGTGCGGAGCTCGGTAGAAACAATATGATCGGGCGAATTGTGCGGAGCTCAGTAGAAGCAACATGATCGGGCAAATTGTGCGGAGCTTGGTAGAAGCAAGATGAAAGGGCTGATTGTAGCATGATAGGGCGAATTGTGCGGAGCGAGCGAAGAGAGCTCTTGTGCGCTGATCGAGCGGGACGCTGATCGTGTCGGCTTGGCTTGGCACAGACGGAGGAGCGGGAAAAGTGCCTGGCCAATGCCAAGCGTAACTTTATGAAGATGAAGGCGAAGGCGGAGTCCATGCGAGTGCTCCGCAGGCGCGTGCTCCATCACCTCCGGCCTGCTCCGAGCTTTGAGGCGTCCCCGTGCTCCCAGGCCTCAGATCTCGCACGCTCCTTTACGCTCCGCGGGACCTGCGGCCTTCCACCCTGTTGGCCATCCTGTGGGACATGCCTCTCTCGCCACCACGTGCTTGCAGTCTCTTCCCCGCCTCGGACCTCTGGCGGAGCCCTCCGCCTGCCCAGAGTGATGACGCCTATGAAGCGAAGCGGTCTGTAACGTACGCGGCGCACCACTGGCAGTGACACTCCGCCAACTCCGGTGCCAGGAAGGCACGTTGCGGCTGATGGGGGATCTCTGTGACTGATCTGACCCATCTGTCAACATCCGCCGGCTCACAAGCCACCGCTGTTGGACAGAGTCCTGGCAGCCATTACGCCACGTCAGCATAGGCAGAAGAGGGGCAAACAGGGCTTTCCACCTGATGTTCTGGAACTGGGAAATTGGAACTCTCTGCAGGCAGCAGGAGCATGTGCTATACACGGTACCGGAGCAAATCGTCGCGGGCCAGCCGGTGACGATACACTACAACCCGTGCAACACATGCCTGAGCGGCTCGCCCGAAGTGTACATTCTCGGTGGCTGGAACCGCTGGCACCACGACGAGCCCATTGCGCACACCAAGATGGAGTACAGCGACAAGGACTCCTCCCACATGGAGGTGCGTAACCCTCCGAGCCGGGACCCCCTTTAGCCCCTCCCGCGCTGACCCTCTGTGGCATCCCCGTTGTTGTGCACGCAGCACCCCGAGGGAGTCGTCGAGCACTCGATTTGCCACCAGATTCCACCATCGAGGAATCTTGACGAAGCAGAGAATTGCCCGCATGTGCCGCGCTTCGGACAGAGCAGGGCTCTCTGATACGGGGCACGGACGTATCCAATCGCTCGGGACCGCGGGAACTGTAGAAAGAAGCCAGCCGAGTGGCTCGGCGTCCGTTGATTCTTGAATCCGGCGAACATCGTAGAAGCTTCATTGGCAGGAGCTGTGAAGTCTGCGGGTCCCTCGGGACACCTGCTGCATAGAAAGGAGGAAACGCAGGAGGCAGGGGTGTGGGATGGCCATATAGTGATGCTCACTCTCGCGAATGGCGGGTTCACTGCGTCATACGGCAGAAGAGAGCCTTGCAGGAACTGATGGAGGTGTTCCCCCATTCTCCCCCAGGTGACAATCGACGTGCCCTCAGATGTCTGCCTCATGGACCTCGTGTTCTGTAACGGCCTCGGCGAAGGTGCAACCTACGACAACAAGAATAAGCTCGACTACCACTTGCCGGTGACAGGCGGCGTTGACAAGGTCAGACACTCCCGAGTTCCACCATCACAACATGGCAAAGTTCCATACCCCCCACCCTTTCCTCCCGTATCCCCTCCCTCCTAGTCTTTGGCACCAAGTAGCCACGGAAGATGGGCTGCACTATGTACCCACACCGGGGATCAAAGGATTCAGCACACACTTCGGGACACTTATCCGGATTGTCCGGAGCTCGCTAGTGAAGAATAGCCTCACTGGGCCACCTGAGCCCCTCTGCAACTGCACGGCCGGCGCACTGCTGCTTTATCTCTGAAGGTGGTTCACCTCTGCCCAGTGTGTGTATGCTTACCCTTCGAGCGATTCCTGTGACAACCAGTGCCCAAGCCACCAAACGGCTGCAGAGAGTATTTTTGCCGCACTGTGTACCCATGCCCGGGATCAGAGGGTTCAGCGTCCACTTCGGCATGTTCATTATTCTCCGGCGCCTCGCAGAGAAGAAGCTGCCCTGCGCGTCTCCTCGCCACTTGAGCGCGTCTCTGCTCCGTTGCGACTGCTCTGCCCGCAGACATAAGACGTCTTCCCAAAGCTGGCTCACATCTATTCTTCGAGCTTCTTGAGCCGCCTCCCACCTACCGACCCACCACGCTCCCCTCGAGTGCTCGCAGGCGGTTAAACCAATCTGGGGGTCTCACCATGGTGCTTGGCGCGCCTGTGCAGGTGACAGGAGAGGTGGTGAAGGAGAAGCAGCTGCACGTCTGTCACATCACGGTGGAGATGGCACCCATAGCAAAGGTGGGCGGTTTGGGCGACGTGGCGACGAGCCTCGGGCGCGCAGTACAAGAGGAAGGCCACAAGGTTGAGCTGATCCTGCCCAAGTATGACACCATCAAGTGGGGGCTTGTGGACAACCTCCAGCACAACATGACCTTCCACTGGGGCGGCTGTAACATCAACGTGTACCACGTAAGCCCCGGCCCATCCCGGAAAACGTCACTGTGAAGCCAATGGGCCTCATCTCTCTGTTCGTTCTGTCTGGAGTGTATGTGAAGTGGCTCGTCCCTGCTCTGCGGTCGGCCTCCCTGCTCTGAACCTTTGGCTAACACTGGTGCGGGGGCAGCTATGTGCGGGGCAAGTCACGGCATACGGCACTGCCAGACACTTAGCTGGCAAAGGTGGACGGGCTGGGAGCAGGGCAAGGTGGAGGGGCTGGATGTGTATTTCCTCGACCCTGAGAATGGCTTCTTCAACTGCGGGACCATCTACGGCGCGGACTGGCTGCCTATCCCCATGACAGACCCCGAGGTTCGATCTTCACCTGCCACCTACCATCTGGAAGTTCTCAGCAGCAGCTCCGCCTGATGCTTCTTCGTTCAGCTGCCTTGATTACGCATGCTCTGCAGAGGGGTTTGCAGCCGGTTGGTGGATTTATCTGCTTGGGTCGCCGAGGACGCCTTTCCAGTGGCAGGCAGTGCCACAGTCCCTAATTCTTGCGGGACCTACCGCAGTGTGTCTGTTCAGAAAAACCTGCGCACCACACTGTGGGCGCAGCTGTCATAACATGACATAACATGCATGTTAGGGAGCTTGCCAAATGATGGCCATGCGTGCCCTTAAATGGTGTCTCTGGCATCATAGGGTCCCCCATGCTTCGAGATTCGGGGAGATTTATGTGCGGGGGTTCCACCTGGTGGATTGCAGCGCTTTGGGTACTTCTCGAAGGCCGCCCTCGAGTTCATGCTGCAGTCTAAGCGTTACCCAGACATCATTCACATCCACGACTGGCAAACAGGTGCGACTTGCGTAGCTTTGCACGCGCGATGCAGCAAGCGTCGCCTACTAGACCCATCCAACCTGCCTGCCAACATGCAGCACCCCCCTACCCCTAGCCCAGGCGCCCCTTGTTTCTTTGCATCGATATAGTTTCGATCATCGAGCGGGTTAGCAATGATCTTGGGAGTCCGGAACATTGTGACCACGTCACCCAATCTACCAGCCAGCGCTCTTCGAAGGCCTTAGACAGTCCACATCAGGTGCCATGGTCCTACCGCAGCGGAAGGAGGATAACTACCCCGGGCAGGGTCTATTGTCACGCTAGCGCTATGGAGCACCTGTAGGCAGAGCTGCTGAAGACTGCGCAAGGCATCAGTTGCGGCCCTTTTGAGGTGGTGGTGGGAGGGGCGTGTGGACAAACGCAGCGCCGGCAGCGAAGTCGTACTGGGAGGACTACCACAACTATGGGATGTCCGAGCCCCGCATGGTGTTCACCATTCACAACCTGAACTACGGCCTACCCCTTGTGGCAGAGGCGATGCAGTTTAGCCAGATGGCCACCACAGTGTCCCCGACATACTCCCTGGAGGTGTCCGGGAACGAAGCAATTAACCCGCATCTAGACAAATTCCTCGGCGTGCGTAACGGAATCGACCCTGACATCTGGGACCCACTGGTGGACCCCTTGCTCCCCGTCAATTTTGGTGCCAAAGACCTGGTGGAGGTGCGATATCACACAGCTTGATGTCTATACACCATGCGAATCTTGCTCCCCGAACACCAGGCAGCCTGAGGCTGTATTGTATGACTCCGCGCTTGTTACGGCGCTGATGTGGAATGGGCTTGGGCTGCAGGGAAAGACGAGATGTAAAGATGAGCTCAGGTGAGAAGCCCGCCTCATTGGTCGCGTACCTTGAGGACTGGTACTGTGTGCTTTGAGGGCTCTGATCAGAGCTCCTGGCAATGCTCTCCATGATGTGCGCCTCGACTGCCAGCGCGGCCGCCATCTGCGGGGCATCTGCGCGGACTACATATGCCTTGAGGAAGTGATTTGGTTTGCCTTTCGTTTGGATGTGCAGGGCACGATCGAACCTTGCGGGCGGATCCAACAAGCCAATTGTCGGAGTCGTCACCCGCCTCACCACACAGAAGGTCCCTTCACCTCCCTGCTCTGCTTCTTCATTTTTGGGTGCAGCATTTCTGCTTTTTCCTCCTTCAGCTATATTCCTTCCCCGGCTCCGCGCCGCCGTTTTGTTTCTTGCCTGAGGCTTTCAGCCATCCCATGCGGCGTGTCGACTCTTCTTGCCCAGCCTATGTCAAAGAGGTACTAAGCTGGGCTGATGCGGGGAGGGGGGGACTCGGCGCAATTGGCCAGGGAATTCACCTGATCAAGCATGCCATTTACCGCGCGCTCGACCGCGGATGCCAAGTGGTTTTGCTGGGCTCAGCCCCAGATCCTAAGGTACCTCCCCTGCATTGCCTTCATGTACAAGATCTTTCAAGCTTGAATGACCCGCCACTTCACCCGCTGATCTACCCCGGGCTTGGATAGCCCGCAACCTACACCTCGCTGATCTCCCTCATGCTTTTGCGGCCCACCACTTTGGCGGGAGCAACTCGGCCCCCCTTTTAACAGCACTGCAATGCGGCCGCAGTGTCCACTTGTCATTTTCAACCCTTTGATTTATAGAGCAACCATACGGCCCCTGCGATGCGGCCGCAGTGTCCACTTGTCATTTCCAACCCTTTGATTTATAGAGCAACCATACGGCCCCTGCGATGCAGATGCAAGAAGACTGGGACCAGATGGCCAACGACTTGCGGACAACCTACTGGGAAGACGCTTGCCTTCACTTGTACTACGACGAGCCGCTGTCACATCTCATCTACGCCGGCTCAGATATGCTCCTCGTGCCCTCTATCTTCGAGCCCTGTGGCCTCAGCCAGCTCATTGCCATGGCCTACGGCACCGTCCCCATCGTTCGCCGCACAGGTGGGATCATCCCCTGCTCTGCTCGATGCGCCTCTTCTCCGCGGCTTCCGGGCGCTGGGCTGAGGCGGGCACAGAAGTGTGGCAGTGTATGACTGGAGGGTTGCTCTAGACTTTTGTCTGCAGATGAGAGAGTGCGTGACTAGTCTCATGCGTAAGAGTTTCGTACCCAGTGAGCCAAGTGAATGGTGTCGAGCTTGTTTTCTGATCATACTGTGATCCCAGCCTTTAGTTGCCTGGATGCATCTAATGGTTTTGCAGCAATGCGCGCAAGGATAAAGCGAGTCGTGGTCAGGACGGTGCTTGCAAGCATTTGGCTCCATGGTTTGCTCATTGATGGTGGTTGGTACTCGCATCGAGAGTGTTGGGACACAGAGCGCAGTTATCCAAGGCTCACGTGACAAGTTGCCCCGTGTCAATGAGGGCAGGTGAGCCGAAAGTGCTGTGGTACTGAGAGTTTGAGATCGGGGCCATGATATGTGCAGGGGGCCTGGCGGACACTGTGTTTGATGTGGACCACGATGCGGCCAAAGCGGAGTGGGAAGGGTACGGTACCAACGGTTTCAGCTTTGATTCCCCGGACAATGAAGGCATGGACTATGCCTTAAACCGTGCAATCGACCTCTGGTATGACGACAATGCGGAGTTCCGTGCACTGCAGAAGCGCTGCCTTGAGCAAGACTGGAGCTGGAACCGTCCTGCCCTTGATTACATTGAAATCTATCATGCTGCTATGAAATAAAGGTTTCCCCTGGTAGGCAAAGGCTGGTGTTCCTCGAGGTAACCAGTCTACAGGTGGCCGCAACACACAGGGGTTGAGGAGGGGAAAAGTCGTTGGGCTTGCCCCAGAGTCATCGTTGTTGGGACACTCTGGAGGCTTCGTGACAGCGAATTCCAATACTGCACAGGTGGTTGGGTGCAAAGCATTATCAGGATGCGTTGACATTACTTATGGGACCATTTGCAAACGGGCAGCAACATGGAGAGGCTTACTGCCCTGGCAGTGGCGCTGAGGGCCACGATGGAGCGATATGTGTATCGTCCGATGTGCCTTTTGCATTTCACAAATTTTGCACATGGTTGCCATCCAAAGTGGATCTAGGCAATGTTAACCACTCAATTAGAGATTGTATCAAAGGGCTCCTCTTCCACAAGATGAAGCTGCACACGACCCTGAAGAAATTATGGTGGTCACTGTTGTAGTTTGCTTTAAGCGCAGAAGTTACTATCGCTTAAACTAGAGCAGAGTGACAGAAAACCCCGAGAGAGAAGTGGCTGTATGTAAATATTATTCCGTAAAGCGGAAGAACTGCATCTGCTGGAGAATTTATGACTGAAAGGTAAATGATAATTATATTTTGTAATGACTAAAAAGTTGCTTATTGAAAATGTGAGAAGAATGCAATACACTCCTACTGTACATGCTATGCATGCGATGGATGCCACCTGCGTTGGTCGCTTATTCACACACACAAACACAGTGGCTACGGGGTGCCAAAGGAGTCGCAAGGATAAGCATACACACACACACACAGTGCAGCTGGCATCAGGTGGCTATTGGCATTATCAAAATAAGTCGGTCAATGGATAAGCGTGCGCACGCCCATACGTGTGCATATAAATATCTAAGAAGCTTTGGAGACGAATGTTATGAAAGTGTGTGGTGAATTCATTGATTCCCGGCGTGGGTTAAATGTGCAGCCGAATAGCCTTTCTAGTAGATTGAGTAGCGGTAGTCGAATGCCGTAGCGTCGTTCTGGAATTTTCGAGCATGGGCACCCCCCATGGGATCGGCAAAAAAATCCCCCAATCGGTAAATTTCTTTTACGGTCTCACGTCAGGTCAACAAAATTTCCAAGGACGTCGTAAAAACGGAGCTACGGGAAATCGGACCAAATCGCTGGGGGTTTTTTGCAATGCACTCTTAACGATACAACGACCCGGATGGTATGAAATGGGGAGACCAACACTTTTCATTGGTGCTCGCTACCGTAAATGAGAAACACTCGGAACCATGGAAGCGAGCCGTTTTTAAGAAAGCGTTCGCGGCAGGTCAACGCTCATTTTGACCATGATAAATGCTATGTTGTGAAGATATACGGGCTTCAAAACACAGTTTAAATTATTCTCGAGACTCTTGATAACCTGGGGGTATCATCATTCCCGGGATCTCGTGCTCCATTGGCTAAAATGTAAGAGGTGCGGCGAGATCTCCGCTCGTGCGGTATGCGCCCAAACGTTTCGTTTTTATGCGAAAGCTCATTTGCTCCTAATTTGCCCTCATCTGAAGCCCTTCTCGTGGGATTTAAACAAAATTAAGCACACCGTTGGAATCGCAAGGCAATTTCCCATCGGTTTCCCATCGGATGGCCGTTTGCGACACAACTCACCGCCGAGGTGAGTAGTGCGGATGCTCGATTGACCGATTGGGACCGTCCCAAACGGGATCTGCTCCCAATCAGACAATTCGCGAGTCAACGTTTTCATTGTTGAAGCACATCAAGCACGCCGAACATGTATAACCCCTGCTCTTTATAAGGACGGGCCAGGGCAAATTACTTACTTACTTCCTACTTACCTAAAACCGAATCCCAACGGGCAACACCGACAAAATTTCGATCTGACGACGGCCAATAAACGATAACGATGGCATTGTCACTACATTCGCGCACATGTGCCGCGACGGCACCCCGACGTTACGGCATGGCTGATGACATGGCGATACGCGATGTTCAGAATAATTCTGATGGGATGATCGACAGTGTACGTTAGACTGTTCGAAAATCGCAAATTTTGAAAACGAAACGTCATGCGCATCGTCACAGTCGCCGCTCAGTATAAATCACCTTTGTCGAATCCGCAATTCCAAACTTCCTTACGCGCAGGCCTAGCGGAGATCTTTATATCAATTGGCCTAGTACATGCATATGCACATGCTGAACAGTCATAAAAACTTTAATGATCTAATTATTAAAAAGTCTCTCACAGTAATTATTCATCCGCACCCGAATCAAGCAAATTTTGATTCCTGATCCGGATTGCAAAAAATCTGGTCCGATTTCCCGAAGCTCCGTTTGTAACGAATCTGAACCGATATGATCAACCTCTTGTCCCCAGAGTTTCTACGAGCGCGACCGCTGCCCAGCCTGCGACACGCGTTGGTCGGCGTTACAGTTGATCGGAGAGCTCGGAGAATGTTATGGACCCCAGAATGTTACAAACTAAATGACTATTTTCGTCCATAAGCTCTGGGGACACGAGTAGATAGGATCACGAATCGAATGATAGATCGAATCTCAAGGCTCCGAGCATGGGAGCATTTTTCTGCACATTGCAGTCGAGTTTCCCATATCAAGGTATGGTTTACTGGAGGTCAACATCAGCATAAAAATTTTCAAAACTTTTTATTTGATAACTAGGTTGGCTGAACCTATCTAAACATATTATGCACATCGGGGAGTCAAGTGGTTAAGGCATGAAGCAGTTATGGTCGATAGCGTTCCGCGATCTCCCATACTTAATCATACTTAAGCACCAACTAAAAACACATATATCTCGAGATCTAGATCTGAAATTTTTATGCTAATGTTGACCTCCAGTAAACCACACCTTGATATGGGGGCTCTCCTTCGCTCGGCCTGGCAACTAGCGAGTGACTGACGTCCAGTGACGTGTCCAATGACTTGGCGCGTGAAGGCATTGGGCGGAACTGTGATGACTGGCGATAATATTTGATGGACTGGTGATGACAGGACGCCATCGTGTAAAACATATCATGTATTCATTTCTAGGTTGGTAATAATGCGACCCCCCCAGTTTTAACGCACGTTTTAACGCCAAAAGGGGGTGCACGTTTTAACGTGCGTTATTGTGCCACTGGACGGGTGAGCCGTCGCAAAAAGCTCGAGTGTCACAAAGTGGTCACATGCATAATGCAACATTTGCAACTTTTTGGAGTTGTGTGACCTTTTAAGGTCAATTGTAAGACTCGGAGTGAAAAAAAAATTCCCAAAAAATATTTTCCGGCTCGCCGGCGGCCAAAATCGATGGTTTTTGGCTTGAAAAGGCCATTTTGAGTGCGCGGGTGCTAGAGGATTTCCCGTCGGTGTCCGAATCGCGTGTTTGAACTTCGTGGGACCTTCCAAGGACCATCACGGGTCACTTAGTGGAAGAAATGATGAGAAATTTTTGTTTGGGTGCTCGCCGGGGGCCAAAATGGCCGTTTCTGGGGCCTGAGCAGGCCATTTTGCGTGCGCGGGGCTATAGGATTTCAGTTAGGTATCCGAATCGCGCGTTTGAACTTTGTGGGACCTTTCAAGGACCATCACGAACTACTTAGTGGAAGAAATGATGAGAAATTTTAATTTGGGTGCTCGCCCGGGGGCCAAAATGGCCGTTTCTGGGGCCTGAGCGGGCCATTTTGCGTGCGCGGGGCTATAGGATTTCAGTTAGGTATCCGAATCGCGCGTTTGAACTTTGTGGGACCTTTCAAGGACCATCACGAACTACTTAGTGGAAGAAATGATGAGAAATTTTAATTTGGGTGCTCGCCGGGGGCCAAAATGGCTGTTTTTGGGGGCCTGAGCAGGCCGTTTTGCGTGCGCGGGGCTATAGGATTTCAGTTAGGTATCCGAATCGCGCGTTTGAACTTTGTGGGACCTTTCAAGGACCATCACGAACTACTTAGTGGAATAAATGATGAGAAATTTTAATTTGGGTGCTCGCCGGGGGCCAAAATGGCCGTTTCTGGGGCCTGAGCAGGCCATTTTGCGTGCGCGGGGCTATAGGATTTCAGTTAGGTATCCGAATCGCGCGTTTGAAGTTCGTGGGACCTTTCAAGGACCATCACGAACTACTTAGTGGAAGAAATGATGAGAAATTTTAATTTGGGTGCTCGCCGGGGGCCAAAATGGCCGTTTCTGGGGCCTGAGCAGGCCATTTTGCGTGCGCGGGGCTATAGGATTTCAGTTAGGTATCCGAATCGCGCGTTTGAACTTTGTGGGACCTTTCAAGGACCATCACGAACTACTTAGTGGAAGAAATGATGAGAAATTTTAATTTGGGTGCTCGCCGGGGGCCAAAATGGCCGTTTCTGGGGCCTGCGCAGGCCATTTTGCGTGCGCGGGGGCTATAGGATTTCAGTTAGGTATCCGAATCGCGCGTTTGAACGTTGTGGGACCTTTCAAGGACCATCACGAACTACTTAGTGGAAGAAATGATGAGAAATTTTAATTTGGGTGCTCGCCGGGGGCCAAAATGGCCGTTTCTGGGGCCTGAGCGGGCTGTCAGATATATAGTCGGGTGTATATATCGGATAACGGAGAATAAACCCTGAGTTAAGGGTTTCGATATCAGAACGGTAAAAGTCTCAGATTGATAAAAGAGGTACACATAAATACTAACGGGTGTTTCCCGTCTACTGGTGACGGTCACCCAGCCTACTATAGGAAGTGACAGGTGACAGTCTTTACTGTCGGTGTGTCACATCCAGCACACCACCTAGGGTGGTGACCGGAGCTAGTAGTGAACGAAGCAAACAAACTCCCTACTCAACTTCAGGAGGAAACTGTAGCACAACTGGGGGCCTGTACTCTTGGTCAGGGCGGTCCCAGGTCACAGCAAGATTGTCAGATACTGCTGTTACTTTGCTAAAACCCTAAACACAGCTCAAATGTAGAGAGCCCTTCTGCACATCTAGGAGGCTATACTACAGCTAACTCCCAGGCAGGCACGGCGTGAATAATTCTAGCCACTAGTGGTCTTCGGAGCTGTCTGCCCGGCTCGGAGCAGCGTGACTGTGAAGCAGTTGCCGGCCCCCGGGGCCGGTGATGAATCATTCGTAGAAGAAATTGACGAGTTCCCGATCACGGGAGATCTTTCATATAGAATATCATGAAGGGACAGATTTTCCCCCCATAATAAGGTGGGGGGCTGTCTCTTAATAATAATAATGGTACATTGTGGATGCAATTGTAATGGGAAATCCCATATGTATGCAACAAACAAGTGTGGGTTGTACATGCATGTGCTATCATTAATTCTTTATGCCATTGTGACCGAGGCACGCAAAATGGCCTGCGTAGGCCCCAGAAACAACCATTTGGGCCCCCGGCGAGCACCCAAATTAAAATTTCTCATCATTTCTTCCACTAAGTAGTTCGTGATGGTCCTTGAAAGGTCCCACGAACTTCGAACGCGCGATTCGGATACCTAACTGAAATCCTATAGCCCCGCGCACGCAAAATGGCCTGCTCGGGCCCCAAAAAACAGCCATTTTGGCCCCCGGCGAGCACCCAAATTAAAATTTCTCATCATTTCTTCCACTAAGTAGTTCGTGATGGTCCTTGAAAGGTCCCACGAACTTCGAACGCGCGATTCGGATACCTAACTGAAATCCTACAGTAATCACTCAGTAATAAGAAAACCCGCCAATAAGAAAGTAGCCAGCTTTTTTGATTTCTTCACAATATTTAACACATAACACTCCATATTTAAGATCTCTATATAAATAAGAAATTTGATGGGCTGACCGAAAATTCCTGTTTTCTTAAAATCGAGTGTTTACTGTATAGCCCCGCGCACGCAAAATGGCCTGCTCAGGCCCCCAAAAACAGCCATTTTGGCCCCCGGCAAGCACCCAAATTAAAATTTCTCATCATTTCTTCCACTAAGTAGTTCGTGATGGTCCTTGAAAGGTCCCACAACGTTCAAACGCGCGATTCGGATACCTAACTGAAATCCTATAGCCCCGCGCACGCAAAATGGCCTGCTCAGGCCCCAGAAACGGCCATTTTGGCCCCCGGCGAGCACCCAAATTAAAATTTCTCATCATTTCTTCCACTAAGTAGTTCGTGATGGTCCTTGAAAGGTCCCACGAACTTCGAACGCGCGATTCGGATACCTAACTGAAATCCTACAGTAATCACTCAGTAATAAGAAAACCCGCCAATAAGAAAGTAGCCAGCTTTTTTGATTTCTTCACAATATTTAACACATAACACTCCATATTTAAGATCTCTATATAAATAAGAAATTTGATGGGCTGACCGAAAATTCCTGTTTTCTTAAAATCGAGTGTTTACTGTATAGCCCCGCGCACGCAAAATGGCCTGCTCAGGCCCCCAAAAACAGCCATTTTGGCCCCCGGCAAGCACCCAAATTAAAATTTCTCATCATTTCTTCCACTAAGTAGTTCGTGATGGTCCTTGAAAGGTCCCACAACGTTCAAACGCGCGATTCGGATACCTAACTGAAATCCTATAGCCCCGCGCACGCAAAATGGCCTGCTCAGGCCCCAGAAACGGCCATTTTGGCCCCCGGCGAGCACCCAAATTAAAATTTCTCATCATTTCTTCCACTAAGTAGTTCGTGATGGTCCTTGAAAGGTCCCACGAACTTCAAACGCGTGATTTGGTCACCTAACTGAAATCCTCTAGCCCCCGCGCACGCAAAATGGCCCGCTCAGGCCCCAGAAACAGCCATTTTGGCCCCCGGCGAGCACCCAAAAAAAATATTCTCATCATTTCTTCCACTAAGTTGCCCGTGATGGTCCTTGAAAGGTCCCACGAACTTCAAACGCGCGATTTGGTCACCTAACTGAAATCCTCTAGCCCCCGCCCACTCAAAATGGCCCGAAAACAGCGTTTTTGCCCCCCGGCGAGCACCCAAAAAAAAAACCAAAATTTTTTCCTCACGGGGTCTTATTATTGCCCTAATAAGGCCTAGTAACTCTCCAAACATCATAAAACCTCCATTTAGATCGATTATGCATTTTCTTGCCGAACTTTTTGCGACGGCTCGGGTCTGGAACCATATCGTAGCATATATACCAATGTATGAAATATCTTATATGAAGATATACCAGCATAAGTGTTCAAGTATACATATGGACCAACTAGATCAGTTGACACCCGAACACTCAAAGTGAAAGAAAGTTCGCGTGCGCGAGGCCGGCGCGGGTAATTCCACATCGTTCCCGGGTCACCGCGGTTTCCGGGAGAGTCGCAATGGGGGCTGGGGAGCTTAAGTATGGGGGGCAGAGTGCACGTTTAAACGCGCGTTTTAACGCCAAAAGAGGGTGCACGTTTTAACGCGTTATGCGTTTTTACCAATCTAGATTCATTCCTGTGTATAAATGACATCGATTGGCTTCGCAATACGTTTTTTTGATGTCCTGTGGTGTGGAACTTCACACATTCATTTTTTGTCTTGTTGTTCAAAGAAATGTGTCCTTTTCACAAGCATATGCGAAACCATCACAACGTTCGGCGAGCAGGAGAGGGCGGGAGTGCTGTCAGGGATTCGTATGCGAATCTACTTGGCGCAATGCATAACATGCGGCCGTCTGCGAAGGTACTGCATAATTTTGAACTTGCTTGCGTTGATAAGCCGCAAAAAACCCTCGCCCTCAAACATTCCAATCCAATCGAAAATGCAACCGCACGATGACCTCTCGCCAACTGCCTTCTCCGTTGAGATGATGGAAGAGATGGATTTTGGCTTTCTTCACGCTGGGGATGATCAATACGGAAATTTGCCGGAGGCGGCGGCCAACCCCTCACCCGACCCAACACCCCCTGCTCCCAACGATCCTGTGGTCACGTTGGAGATATTTCTAACTCCGCCTGATGTAGTTGAGACGGACAATACTATCGCTCCATCGCGTTCGGAGCCTACACCGCCTTCTCCACCTGTTCATGATAGATCTTCCACCGCCGCCTTGTGTTGATCGACGTCGGCGCCCCGTGTGCTTCATGCGATGGGCGTAACCGACTTGCCTGGCGGTGCACGTTGTCACTGCTGTGTAGTCTCAATTCGTCATGGGACACTCTTCTCCAGAATTTTACCCCCCTCGCGATGTGCGATGCGCTACAACGTCTAGGTTGAGTTTCAAGATCGCGCTCGCGGGCAAATTGTGGCCCATGGGACTCTAAGACGAGGTTGATATGCGCTATGGCATCCACCAAGGCCTTATGGGAACGCGCGAGCAAAATCTAGGGGCGAAATGCAACGAAAAATGTGCTACAATTTCCGGGTTTTGCACATGTGGCGCGGAGAGGTTTGGGTTTACATCAAAACACAACAATATACCATATGTCCATCATGGATGTGGCATATCACACTTAAGTGTACACACACAAATGGATCAAATACTTTCATACGAAGACTTTTGTGGGCCTGTGAGGCCTCATTCAGCATGGCTATTTTCGTACTATTCTGTAGAAGAGTAACCTTTTTTCAGGCCATCGCTTTTGTGTGCCACGTTGTCGGTGGCCCTGCACGTCTATCTATAAGCGCGCATGGGCAAATCGTGATATCAATGTGATAGGACATGCCGTTGTTTCATTCGAGATATACGTGTTTTTAGTTGGTGCTTAAGTATGGTTAAGTATGGGAGATTGCGGAACGGTATCGACCATAACTTCGTCATGCCTTAACCACTTGACTCCCCGAAGTGCATCGACTATGTTTAGATAGGTTCAGCCAACCTATTTATCGAATAAAAATATTTGAAATTTTTTATGCTAATGTAGTTGACCTCCAGTAAACCATACCTTGATGTGTATCGCGTTATTTACATCTTAGGCCACCATCGGACACCAACGGGCGCTTTTCGTACGGTTTGAAGGCATTTTGCCATCGATTAGAACCTTCCGCTGGCAATTTTAAAATGCTATATACTGTTGCCGGCCATTCACCGGATGATACGGTGAATAGCCGGTCGAGTGAAAATATTGCCGGAAATTTCCGGCGGAAGTGTCAAAACCCTGGCATTATCTCATATGATCGAGACCATTGCGATTCGAAGACCGAAAACATCAGCAATGCCAAGTTGTACAACACCCGCATACAGTAATCACCCACCTTTAAGAAAACAGGGATTTTGGGCCAGCCAGCCGTACTCATCGAGTTGGGTACCCCCCCCTCCCCCCCCGCCAGCGTCAGCGTCATAAGAGAACTCGAAGAATAGTAGATCGCTCATTTTCAACCAGCCAGCTTATTTCTTCACTCAAGACGTGGACACTCACCTCAGCCCAGCGACTTTCTTAAAATTTTCACACCGCCCGACATGGACCCAGAGAGCCGTGCGCAGCTGCGTGACCTGAAACAGGATTTTGTCGACGAGATTATTTCTGAAGAAGACTACTTGCAGCTTAAAGAAATGGTATTGAACGCGGTTAAATCTAAGGCATCAAGCAAGAATGAAGCCCCCCGTGAGCCTCCGTCTCAGCCCACGCAGCCGAGGGAAGTGTCCCCTGAATTTCAGCTCATATATAGCCTCATATATAGGCTGAATTTCAGCTCATATATAGGCTGAATTTCAGCTCATATATATATATATAGGCTGAATATCAGGTGATATATATGCTGAATCTCAGCTCATATATAGGCTGAATCTCAGCTCATATATAGGCTGAATTTCAGCTTGTACATCGCCTCACATATAGGCTGAATTTCAGCTCATATATAGGCTGAATTTCAGCCTATATCTGAATTTTAGGTCATATATAGGCTGAATTTCAGGTGATATATAGGCTGAATTTCGGCTCATATATAGGCTGAATTTCAGCTAAATTTTGCCTAAATTCGATTATATTTCCTTAAATTTCCAGCCAATTTTCTTAAATTTAAGAAAGTGCATTCTCGGTAGTCAGCCAGCACGGTTATCTCTTATTTCGGTCATTTTCTTAGCCGAAAAAGCCAGCCAGCCGTACTCATCGAGTTGGGTACCCCCCCACCCCCCAAACGCTGGCTAGTTTCTTAACGTCGGGTTTTCTTAAAGGTGAGTGATTACTGTATATGGGGGGTATAGACGGTCCGAGCAAGTTAGTAGTTAGTCACCATCGAGCGCCGCGCTCGCGCGCTCGATCGATCAATATTATTTTCCCGATATCGATGGGTCATGTTTTAGAACACTGAACATGTAGATAATATGATTATGCACGATTTGTATTATTGGCATACCGGTTTTTAAATACTATTCTCCAGAATAGTAAATGATTATTTACTCTTCTCCAGAATAGTAAGGACGAATGGAGAGTAGACAATGTTGCGCTAGTTTACCCGCTGGTACGTACTCATCGGCTTTACTTTTTTAAAGCAAGCAGGTGATGACTTAAACGATAGGAATATTCCCTAATAGACGTTTCTAGTGTTCTTTTGTGCAAAACGTAAGATAGTTTCTTTGCGCGCCTGTGGTTTCCAAATATACTCCGTAGTTCGAAGGACACGTTTCAGGTATATTCATGTTTCATCTGTCCGCAGGTAGAACTTGCACACTCCATGGCGTGTAGAGAATCCGTCGTGTTCGTGCTCGCGACCGACAACGTGTGGCGTACAGCCACTCCGCCTTCACGCCGTCATAATATACATGTCCTCACCGCTCTGCAGGAAGTGCGACGCACCATTTTCCACGCCAAGGCGCCTTGGGAAGGATTGTGCGATGTCCACGTGCGACCTCCTTTTGAAACCGTGGCATCTCTGCGCGACTTACCGTTCCCACGCATGAGTGTCACGTTTTCGCAATTTCATGGCATGCCATTTCATACAGCAGTGGAGCAATGCGCAGGAAGGATGGAGTTGTGGTGGCGCCAAAACGTGCTTGGTCACCTTGGCAGTCGGTTCATGCCGGTGGAATATCGGCGTTCATTCCAAAATAACACAATCAGCGTACAGGGCGAAACGCACTCGTGCGGCCTAGTGCGCTTCGGTATAACCACGGACAGGTACTCTTGAACCGAGGGCAATGTTTGAGCGAACATGGTAGGAGTTCCCTTAGGAATTTCCGCACCCACGTGCAAATCTATGAGAACTCAATCCGAACGAAAACGCTATTCGGTTTCACTTTTATTTCCAAAGAAACTTGCGGGGAATGTTCCATACCTGCGCCTTAGGCTGCACATTGGACTGCGGACGCTGGTGTTGGGAAACGGCATTTTCGCGGGCTATGCAGAATCACGAACTCCTCGTTCAATACTTGCCTCGATCCAGGCAAGATTTCGAGAGTTAAAGTAGGGGCACATGTTTGCGGAACCCCTTGTGGAGAACATGTGCCTTTCGTATTACCTTCAGGCCCGCAGCTGCATTTGAGAGGACCATTGGACGCTTAATAGTCAGTGCTAGAATTGCGCCGGTTCCTTTCCTGGATGCGGAGGAGGAGGAGGAGGAGGAGGAGGAGGAGGAGGTTGGCCAATGTCGAATTCTCCCCCAAACTTGGGGTCTTGGGCGTCCACAATCTCGAACTGGGGAAGCCATAAGGTTGGGAGCTGATGGTGGCGTTATCTTCGGTCGCGTTTACTCCGAGGAGCAAAGCGAAGACACAAGGGTGCCCAACGCATTTTGTCGTGAAGTGGAAAAGTGAAATTGAAATTGAATATTCTACCTACATAATGGATAAATACTGCAGAGTCCTCGTTGCTGCTGGATGGGCTGAAATACGATTCGACATTCGAGAGGCAAACCGAGACGACGACAACGACACGAGAATGTCTGTCTGTCCTTTCGACTTGAATCGGCATGGGCATCAAGAAAACCCAAACCAGCGCGTGAACGGGAATCGTGCTCGATTAAACTTTTTTAAAAATCTATATTCTAATTTTCTGCTATCGCAAATCTCGCAATCTCTTTATATCGCCAGCGGCACTATCCAGACCGTAAACCCCGCTCCGATCGTACATAGCAGTAAAGTGTAAATGTCGTGCGTGGAATCCCGATCGTGTCCTGTCATCACCATGTCACGGCCTGTTTATATGTATTATTCGCAGTTCCGCCCAATGAGTTCACGCTCCAAGACACTCGACTTACAGCGTAATCTGAGTGTACAGTAATGAACATTCTCATCGGGTACTGGAATATCCTAGTCCAAAGATATCAGACGGTCAGTGAACTCAATATAGATAGACTCCCATAAAAAATAACTCTAAGCTAAATATACCCAGAACGGTCTCGGAGTCGGAACGGTCTCGGACCTAGCTATCTGTGACACCTTGGTGTGTCACAACACGGACATACGGATCAGTCATCAGTCATCCAGTGTTGGCTACCTAGGAATCTGTCATAGGGGCCTGCACCGGGACTCCCGGTCAGGGCTGCCTATACAGATTTCAGCACACCACCCCAGCACTGTGGGTGGTGACTGAAAGGTAAGTCAGATAAAGTCAAACAAGTTAGGGCAGGAGCTAGGTTGACAGACCTAGCTTCTAATCCAACTGTGCAATTCTGATACACAAATTAGAACCCTCTAGCTAGCACAAGTGCAGAAACCCACGGGTAAGGACCTCCCGCTAAACTACTGAAAGGCACTGAGCTAGCAAACCAGAAAAGTAATTGTAGATGTCAAAGTAAAAGCATAAACCAGATTGAAGACCATGTTGAGGTCAAAGCACATCTCAGCATACCACCAGAAAGTGGTGTACTGCCAGAACCAGAAGCATAACTACTCGGGGTCAAAGTCCAGAGGAACACCGTCACCACAATGTCCATTGTAGCAGCCTGCGGCACTGCACTCCAGTGGATCAGGCAGCCGGTGAGCCACCGCTGCAGCACCCAGGGAGTGCGGCACCGCGTCCAGAGTGACGGGGTCCAGCTCGGTGATACCAGAGTAGATGTAGAGATCCCCCCTGCACAGCACAGGCTGCGGTGCAGCCTGACCCGATACCTGCACAGACTCGATGTCATTGGCCGCTGTGAAGGCGGCAGCTCCCACTCCCATGACAGAGATCAAGAGAATGCGAGGGAAAGGATATAAGGCACTCCCCACGTATCCACGTCAAGGTATGTCTTACGCGAGGTCGACTGTACACAAAACTTCTGATTTTCTAGATCGTAAGATATAAGCGATTTAAGTTTCCGCTTATGTATGGTTACGTATGGGAGATAACTGAGCGGTATCGACCATAACTTTTCAATGCCTGGGTCAATTGCATACCCGGAGTACGCAATGTGTTTAGATTGCTTTGAGCGACATGTTTATCGAATAAGAATATTTTCGGAAGTTTTGTGTAAAGTCGACCTTGCGTAAGACATACCTTGACGTGTGCGAGGAAGCCCCATGGCGGCTTGCCACAACCATAGGTGCGGGAAGCGCACCACCAGACCAGTATCCGTAAGCACCACCGGACCGAGGCGCGTGGGCTGCGGACTCCGACGCATGATTTGCCGAAATGGCCGGAGTCCGCTGCTTCACGATGAAACTGCCGTCAGCGAGGCCCTCGTAGTCGTCGGTGTCGTAGCCAGTGAGGTCAACGTGCGCGATGGCGGCGTGATTGACGGTTTGAACGAACCCAGTGAACTCACGTACTCACCGTCCGTCGTCGCCGTGGCGATCACCCGCGTGCCGATTGATGTGGCACGCACGGGTTCCACATCCTTCTCCTGCGAGACAGGCATAGCGAGGGGCCGGCACGGCGGATGCCGATACCGCCGCACCACCTGCCGGAATCTGCTCCTCCGGCGTGATCCCCGCTGCGGCGGGGCCGCACACCAAAGCTGAAGTCTGCTGCTCGATGCCGTCAGGAGGCGGGAAAGATGCGTGTGTGAAGTGCACCTGATGATTGGGCGCGGAGTGAACCTCCGCGGCAAGATCGTCAAGCCGTCGGAGAATGTCGTCCCCCGCGGGCTCGTCGGGAGGCGGCAGCTGCTCCACCGCAAAGCCGTATGCGGACACGTCGATCCCGCCCACCACACCCGCACAAAGCACCGCGGGCGGCCCGTACGTGGTGGCCGCACGAGCGAAGGCCTCTGCGCCATCATCCGCTGCCTGCTGGAACAGGGCACACAATCATGTGAACGAAGTGCATGCACCCCTTCCGCGTCCTCCTCGTCGATAGGAACGCAGAATGCCGCGGCGGAGGTGGGCGGGTGTTGGCGCCCGCCCAACGGGCAGTCGCGGTAGAAGTGACAATTCTCACCTTTGCCCGCTTTCTTGCACCTGCCGCAGAACGGCTTCGCCCGCTGATCGTCGCGGTCGAATCCCACGGGTGGCGCCTTGTGCTGCCCCACACGATACCCCTTCGGCTGCTGCGCCCGCTGCTGCTGCCGCTGCGGCTCCCGCTGCCGCTGAACCGCCGGAGCGCCCTCACCGTGCTGTTGCTGCACCAACGCCCTCAGCTCCATGATCTTCTCGAGGAGGGCGTCGTACTCGCCGCTGGAGAGGTGCGTGGAGATGCTGCCCGTGCCCGAAGCCTCCTTACCCGCGTCCGTCTTTGCCCAGGCCTGGTAAATCTCGACCACGACCATGGAGCGGAGCGAGAAAAGCGAGACATGAGCAAGGTCAGCGGCCATGGGGTACCGCACCTTGACCGCAGCGTAAAATGCTGGGTCCAACCTGCTGTACAGGCTCAGCTTCGTTCCTCGTAGCCTCCGTAGGCGTCCAGTCGGAGGCCTTGTTATCCCGCACCAAACGTTGCTCCTTAGCCAAAATCGGCTGCGGGTCAACGTTTGCGGGACAACGCAAAGCCGCATGCTCCTCCTGCTGCGACTCCCGTAGCGCCACCGGCACGCAGCCCTTGATGATGCCGACTAGAGCGCGCCGACCATCTCGGTCAGACGAAGCATCCGTACCAGTCAGCCAGACGTACGCGTTGCTGTGCTTCTCAACCACGAGAGCCAGCACGTCGTAGAGCAGTCCATTGGACCCTGCCCACAACCAGAGCCAGGGGGTCGTCGAGGTCAAAGGAAGCAAGCTCCAGCCCAGCAGACTGGAACTCCGTACGCAGCTGCACCACCAGGTCGGACAGAAGGCCAGCGTCGTCCGTACCGCGGAAGTGGTGCTTCTTGTCACCAAGAATGTCCTCGCGGATACTCTTGGCACAGGCACGATGAACACGCGTCTTGTAGATCTCGTCGGCCAGTTTCCCCTGCCGTGCCTCCTGCAAGTAACGCTTGGTCGCAACGTCGGCGTCCTCGTTCGAAGCAGGGTTGGGAGTCGGAACAGTCGGTGTCCGCACCGTCGGGCTGTTCCGAACCCCGTCGATAAGCCTCAACGAGGCGTAGATGTCGCTGATGTCGCTAACAGCAATATTGGTGCACCCTCAAACGCACAACCTCTGATGTAAGCTATGAGCAAAACGCGTGCTACACATAATGGGTTTGGGTACATGCAAACCCAAACCCAAACATGCCAAACATCAAAGGGCTTCCCGTGAGTTCCAGCGCACGTAACTTTGCAAAAGTATCACTAAGATATATATCTTTTAGTTGCCAAAGGCCTAAGGCCTCAAAAGCCTTGTGCACGAAGCCATCAATTTATTTCTTTGGAGATTTATTGGGTTTGTGTTCGAGTTTACCCAAACCCAATACATGCCAAACTGAAAAGCAATTCCCGTGCGTTATAGCGCGCGAAACTATGCACACATATTTACAAGACACATATCTTTCAGTTCTCAGAAGCTCAAGGTTTGAGATAACTTGTTGGCAAAACCATCAATTTATTTCTTTGGCAGATCTATTGGGCTTGGGTTCGAATGTTTCCAAACCCAATACATGCTAAACAGCGAAGGGCTTCCCGTGCGTTCTAGCGCACGTAACTGCGTAGAAATATTGCCAAGATAATTATCTTTGATATATTCGAAGCACAAGGTCTAAGAAAGTCTGTGCGCAAAATGGTATTACTATTTCTTTGACATAGATTTTAGCGTGATATACAAACTCATAAATCTGGGTCAAAGAAATAATATGTTAACTTCGCGCACAAGCTATCGCAAAACTTGCACTTCAGGAAAGTGAAATATATGCATCTTATCATTATATTTTGCAAAGTTACGTGCGCTGGAACTCACGGGACGCCCTTCGCTGTTTGGCATGTTTGGGTTTGGGTTTCAAACCCAAAAGGCATCATGCCAGCACGCGACCGTCTTTAATATACTCAACGGCTTGCCATATGCTCTTGAGGGTGCACTGATATTGATATGAACAATATCACTGCCAAGTTTCGTGAGAAGATTCTCACGAAAACCCCTATTATGCAAAGCCGCAAGTGGTTGAAACCATCTCACACCGCACCAACTTAGCTGGCAGTCGCGAAGGCTAAGCTGATGCGGTTGCGGATGGGGCCAATCGATAGCTCAAACGAAAGGTATTCACCTAATGAATACAAACGCTTTAGAATCGAATGGTGGAAAAAATTATGTTTCATGCTACATGCAAAAAATTGTTTAGAAGAAGGGGGTGTGCCAGACGCAAAATATTGCACACGCTGAACCGCTTGCGCTTGTACCTCCGGGGTACCGAGTACGCTAGTCAGACTGCTTGTTTTTTTTTTTTGGCGCTCGATCGAATTAAGCATGGTTACATGTGACATATAATCTATTCCCCCAAAACAGATCGAAATTTCTATTCCCCATTTTGCACTTTTCTATTCCTCGATAACCTTTTTTCCGGGATCAAGACCAGAATTAAACCGAGGATGAACATTGCCTCAACTAGTCCAGAACGAGGCGACGTCCCCATAGCCGCTATCTCAAGTCGCCCGCCGACTCAGCTCAAACCATAATTCCTAGATGCACCCAAACGCGCCTTCGCGCACCACCTCTCCAAGCGGCCGTTTAGCCAATCTTGGCCAAATTAGCAAGTGGCAAAAGCGTGGAATGGGGCCACGACCTACTGGATTATCCTACTCCAAAGATATCAGACAGTTAGTGAACTCAATATAGATAGACTCCCATAAGAAATAAACCCTAAGCTAGATATACCCAGAACGGTCTCGGAGTCGGAACGGTCTCAGACCTAGCTACCTGTGACACCTTGGTGTGTCACCGAGCACGGACATACGGATCAGTCATAAGTCCAGTGTTGGCTACCTAGGAATCTGTCATAGGGGCCTGCACCGGGACTCCCGGTCAGGGCTGCCTAAGTATACAGATTTCAGCATCGGGCTGACCATCTAAGCCCGATGTAACCGAATCGTTTAAGACTATTCGTGTCACATATAAATCTGATCGAACCGTATTCGGATCGAACTTTTTCATCGTACGCCAAGGGCCAGTATCGCCTAAGATTTAAGGGATCGATATTTCCCGACTTCTCAACAATTCGAATCGATTGATACTGATAGTTTACAAAGCCCAACTCGATTGATAGTGATAGTAGAATGCTATGGAATCGACTGATACCGATTTTCACGAAAGTTACTATCGATTGATAGTGATAGTGAAAGTTTCACCATTGACTGATAGTGATAGTGCGATTACTTAACCAATAATCAACGATAGTTCAATCATACCGATAGTGCCGACAGTGGCTCGTACGCAGTGAGTGCTACCCACACACGCGGGATATCAACTTCAACGAAGGATATCAACTACTCAGAACTACGTGTTATTTAGCTTGACATCTCCGGTACCCTGCACCTTGACGACCGGCCGAAAGGAAGATCTTTTTCCAAATTTTCCTGAGCCTGGAGTTTCGGACTCTACACTTCCACTATTATCTTGTGGACGCTTCTGTCCCCTGCGTGGGTTCGTCTTGTGTGTAGGCATGATCGATGCCGGGCTTTGTGCTTGACGATTGTTTTATGGTCTCAAGATTGTCTAAGGTTTGTGACGGGAAGCCTCGCGTCGTCGCGTGACGGCGGCCTAGGTAATAATATTTGTAACATGGCCTTGTTGTCGAACGATAGTGGTGACACGGGAAATCGAAATCGATACCTCGAAATCCGCCGACCAATCGACTGATGACATAGTCGTGTGCGTTCAAATCGACCGATAATGATAGTTCGCATATCCGAGTCGACTGATAGTGATATGTGGCAGGCGACGAATCGACTGATAGTGATATTTCGCGATAGCTACATTCACGGGATCGACTGAAAGTGAAAGTAGCGATACTATCGATATGTCGCGAAGTCGGCACTATCGATACTGGCCCTTGTCGTACGCATACATAATCACGATTCAGATGTCACAATCTCAAAAATACTATGCTGAATCTTTGAAACGCAAAACATTTTACTTTGAACTTAAAAATATTGCGGCGGCAACAAAAAAATCAGTGTTATTGTTGGCTTGTGAACGCTTCTGAACGCGACTATATCATTCATCAACTTTACGCGATGCTCAAGTACACTCGGAACTCGCAGTTTGACAACGCAAGGCGTCTTTAGACGCGGTAAGAATTTGGTTCATTCTTCAACCGACTCGCGGAAAGACATTTTGGGGTGGCAATTCTTCCATCGCGTTTCCTCATTTGCACCCTCATGCTCCCTGCACGCATACCATATATTTCACGAGGTTCAGCAGGAAGCACTCGCCATGTTGCAGGCCTTTAAGGGGATGACATCCGGTGCATCCCCTTGAAGGCTTTCAACCCGGGATGACCGTAGTCGTGTCCGCACGACCGAGAGCGTGATTGGAAGCAGAGTGGAGACTTACGGCGTAAATACGACGTAAATACGCTGTAGTTCATGTCGAGGAACTCGTATTTTATGCCGTATATACGCATACGTTACGCCGTATACCGTATTTTACGCCGTATATACGCATACGTTACGCCGTATACCGTATTTTACGCCGTATATACGCCGTGTACACGCAATACGGTGATTTCTCGACACCGTAACCGTATTCACCGTAAGCCGTAAGTCTCCACTATGACTGGAAGAGTTGCGCTCACGTCGTGCAAGCACGTATGTAGCCCATGATTCCCTCGTGGTTGACCGTTGCGGCGATCAAGCACGAGAGCATCTTGCCGAACCCTGAGGGGTACACGGTTGTCCTCCACAACACATAGTGCCGAGTGATACACCTGAGGGGTATGTGTTATATTTCTATACAATATGCTCAGTTAGAAAATTCATGGTGAGGATCTTCTCGGATGCTGCGCCCATTGACCAAATCCCGATTGTTGACCAGTCCACCCTAAACCTAGGGTTCCGCTCTACACCACTATTGGATGGGACCCAGAAAAAACCCTCTCCACCATTCGACGCGGCGCACGAAGCTTCACTTATCCCGCAGAACCCGTAAGTGCCAGCTCACGCCATGTACACGTGTAAGGTGGTGAGCGGTACCTGCTGGAAGTGACGCCCCGACTGTCATTCCTATAGTTAGGGTGTATGACTGTCACCGGTCCCGGAACCCTAGACCCCGAACATATAACGGGAAGACTCGGTATTCCGTTTATCTTATATATTCTGATTACCACACTCGTATGAATATACAGTCAAGCTGATATATTCAGCAGGTTTGGTACCACGCACGCTTAATTTTACACTGCGACTTTGGCCATGATTGGCTAAACACCGACGCTTGAGATGGGGTGAGGGACCCGCGTTAGAGAGACTTTCGGTACGGGCGGTGTGGCTCAGTTACGGGCACGCGGTTGATTGGACATGATTGGGTAGCGCTGACGGCAGTATATTTTCCGTGAAGTATCGTTGGGCTGGATTTTGTTGTTTCTGGTCTCCGGAACACCGTACGACATTGATCACGTCCTTTCGTCCCACACGACCGCGCACAATTTGCTGTTTCCCTGATTATCCTCGACGACCCGCCGCAACTCGCTAGCCGTCGCCCACGCCGTTGGTCTCGCCTCGCATTTTCCACCTCACCCTATCTCTGCAGTCATTTCACTATGGGTACTTCTACGAGATCTCACACCGCGGCAGCACGCCGCTCACTAGTTACAATTTTCGACGATGCCGCAGCTCGACATGCGACCACTCCAGCCACCCCTACGGTTTCGGCTACCCCAGCTGCCCAGTCAGCAGGGGCACTGTTCCTCGACGCTGTCAAACGTCTAGCAAAAGAATCCTTCGACGAGCGTGCCGCTAAACTCGTCATCAAGAAGGTGTACGACGACAAACATGGCCGTTTTGACGGTACGGAGTCGAACGTCAGCTCCGTTTTCGCCCGTCTGGTGCTGGCATTACGGGACATTTTCGTCACTGAGGAGTCCGCGTTTTCTTCTTTGTTCGACTTGGAGGATGCCACGTTGCCCGTTCGCGCCGAGGCGAACAAGCTGCTGTTTTCGACACTGGAATTCATCGTCGCTCCGGTGTCGCCCGCAGCAGACTGGATGGAATCTTCAGCGGAGGCACACCCGTTTGATGGGAAGCGGGTGTTGCTGGAGATCGCCAGGATGCTCCTGGATTCCGGCGGGCCCTTCCAGGGCACCGCGGACCTTCTGGCCATCAAGATCAACCAGTTCGACCCGTCGCGGGCAATCGCCGCCTTCAACGCCGCTCTCCGGTCCGCTCGACGGAAGAGCACTCTCGACGACATGGAGGTCAAGTCCCTTTTCATCAAGTCCCTCGACCCGGTCTTCTACGCCCCGGTAGTCAACCGTCTGTTGCTACACGACCAACGTGCGGCGGAGTCCCTTGCCACCATTCAGCAATGGACCCGTGAGTGCCACGCACAACACGGAACGGATTCGCACGTCCCGCCTGCTACGCGCACGTTCTCCGCCCTCACCCTGGCTGGGCAGGGCGACGACGAGGACTACAAGACCGTCTTCAGCGAGCTCCGCGGCCAGCTCTACGACATGAAGAAGGAGATCAAGGCGCTCCACAACCGTCTCGACGACACGAAGGGCTACACGCCCCGCAACGACAAGAAGAACGCCATTGGACGCGGTGGACACGGTGACGGCGTCCGCTTCGCGGCGAAGCCTCTCCCTGAGCACGGCAACTTCCCGCAGAACTTCCGTGGAAAATCTTCGGGTAAGGTGGCTTTCCACAAGCCCACCGGTACGTTCGTCCCGTTGTGCCGACACCCGACATGCTCCGCCACGGCGGAGAAGCATTGGCATCGCGACTGCCCGAACGGCGGGCCACGCGGGCATGTTGGGGCACACGGTTTCAGCATTGCGGACAGCGAGAACGACATGCTCGCCGTGATGTTCCAGAACGCCGTAGACGAGGACGACGCCGTCCGTTTCGACGCCGTCTGCTGCATTGCAGACGGCAAACCTGATCTCTACGACACCGCCTCCGCGTTCTCCTTCGCTGTCGCCGAGGAGCGGGTGCCCGACACCATCGACGAGTACCTGGGGTACCGCCAGCCCGCTGACACCCACCTCGGGGTTTACGCGGTTGGTGGTGCTACGAACATCCACAACTTCAAGATTCACGACGAGGTCCGCGACGACGCTCTGGACGCGCCACCACCGCCGGCACCGCCCCCCGCTCCGCAGTCGGTGGTGTCCGACGGGGGGATGTACCCCATCAGCGCGCTACACGCGCACGAGCCGCACGCGACCTTCATGGACAAGTTCGCGTTCAACTTGGACATCGCGGGAACGGAGCCGACGCTTGCAATGCACCACATGGGCCCCGTCGCGCCCGTGGACTCCGTCTCCGTAGCAACAGACGACTCCGAGGATGAGGACGAGTGTATTCCACCACCGAGACAGCCCTTGGGATGCGGCAGACCGCCGATGGGTTTCGGATTCTCTGCCCTCACATCTCTCGCAGTCTGCCTGTTGTTTGTTGTTTGTGCAGCTGCCGCGCCTTCGCGTGATTGCTCCGCGCCAACGTCTTCAACAACAGGGCGCATCAGCGACGAGGTCGGCGGTGCTGGTGTGCTGACGCCCACAGCCGTTCCGCCGGATCTCTACTACCAGCCGGCAGGCTGGTACGGCAGTTGGTACCGTACTACGTACGGGTACGGGTGGACATGGCTCCCGGGCCCCCCGCAGCCACCTGAGGCAGCCCCAATTATTACTGCGCCGCCCTCACCGGGTGGTGCTCCGCCGTCACCGGACTACGAACCACCCGCCTGGGACGGTGGGACCGGGGATGCACTTTCTTCTTCAATTCAACACCGGGACGGGCCGATTGCACCCGGTGCAACTGCCTGCGGCGACATCGACACATCTCCAATCCTCTCAATTTGCTCTACGAATGATTTCACAGGCAGTGGTACCAGCTCTCCTGGGCGCTGTGACAGTGGCACCGGCTCTCCCGGGCACTTTCAAAGTGGCTAGGGTTACAATTGAGATTAGCCTGCCTACAGACTGTTGTGCTGTTGGTTCGGGTTGCCCCAAGATGGGCTTAGTTTAGGGCTTTAACTGTATCCGTATTCTGCACTATGCCTCACTAACTGCTAGTTTCGGGGGTTACCCTGCCAGAAAGGACAGGTTCCCCTGTAGGATGCTTATTTCCACCGAAGCTGAGTAGGTGTTTGTTTTAGTTCCGTGACCACCTAGTTTGCCAGTCACCACCCTAGGTGGTGTGCTGGAAGTGACGCCCCGACTGTCATTCCTATAGTTAGGGTGTATGACTGTCACCGGTCCCGGAACCCTAGACCCCGAACATATAACGGGAAGACTCGGTATTCCGTTTATCTTATATATTCTGATTACCACACTCGTATGAATATACAGTCAAGCTGATATATTCAGCAGTACCGTTTTAGCGTTACCCAAAGTCATCGGACGAATATGATGGTGAAAATTGGTTTTATGTTTGTCATATTGCAATTTCAACGGTGACGATACCGATTTTCAGTCATTGTGACACGATCATGACGCATAATTATACTACAAAAAGTTGTATAATGTAAATAAACATTGGGACAAAAACGCCGTACGACTGGACACCGCGTCACGCTTTGTATATGATACCGTGGTCGGAATTCCCGATCGATCTCGATTTCTTTCCGAAGCGATCATGTTCAGAAATGTTCAGAAGAGTTGCGCCAATGCGAAACTCAACAGAGCCAAAGTTTCAGTGCGGAACTACAACATAAAACACGTGTTGTACTTTGCATAAATGCGAGTATGTATGTATTTTCGTGCATACATCGTATGCATATATCGTATACATAAGTTCATAAATATATATTCATTCATACGCTATGGTCTCAACCAAGTCTACGCTCTCATGCTTAAGATTTGGTTGCGATTTGTGGCACTTCGAGCTTCGTTTTCGAGCTTCCCAAATTTTTATTCCCGCTGAAATCTAAACAAAGCGATCTTTTGGACGCTACCACTATGTTCCCCACCTTCTAAAACCCTTTCGTCCCAAAGGACTTGCGTAACCGCGTGGCACCAACTCACCTCAATCGTGCATTTCACTAATTATTCTTTTGAGCCGCTCAGGCGGCCCGCATTGCGAAAATTTGGTCTCCAAACTTGGAACGCACAACTATCACCCAAATATTGCGCAAGTACTGTGCAATATCTGGGTGATAATAATATAATAAAACATTTACGTCGATGAGTAAGGCAACGCCTTCGGAACGATCTACTTGAGTCTATTCCCCTCATACATGACAATCTGCTAAGGCAGGAAGCATTCCACAAAGCGTGGAAGCAAGGGTGGCAAGGCACTAATGAAAGCGTGTCTGCCACCAGCGTCGGAAAAACATCAGCAGGTCGTGGAGCCGATGCGAGATGGAGATGGAGGCGGTGTGGGCGGTGGTGGTGATGAAGTGAGAAAAGCCCAGGGGTGCTCCGGCCCCTGGGCCGGTGGTGCCCCCTTAGGGCCGGGGCCCTAGGGGCCCCAACCCCGTGGGGGCTGGGGGGAGGGTGGGGGTTCACATAGCTGCCTAGCATTTCCCCTGCTGCCTTTACCACATCGTGATATGCCCTATGGTGTTGATGGAAACACCGAAATACTTCCAGTATAATTATATTGTTGATCATACAATATAATTATATCGGGCAACAACCTCCCGACGAGATCCAGACGGGACTCGAACCTGCGCGCTCAAGGTGCAAGCCCAACACATAGCGCCCTATGCCGTAGCGCTATGTCATCATATTGACATACGGTGTAGGGCGCTATGTGTTGGGCTTGCACCTCGTTGAGCGCGCAGGTTCGAGTCCCGTTTGGATCTCGTCGGGAGGTTGTTGCCCGATATAATTATATTGCGGTCTGATCAACAATATAATTATACTGGAAGCATTTCGGTGTTTCCATCACAACTCTAGAACTGCGGAGGCGGCACGGTGGAGGATCTGATGACATAGCGCTACGGCGTAGGGCGCTATGTGTTGGCGGGCTTGCACCTTGAGCGCGCCGGTTCGAGTCCCGTCTGGATCTCGTGCTGGACTTTAGGTTCAGGGTTATTATTATGGGCTCTGATAGCCCCTAGCCTGACCCGTCTCTGATCGGAACCGTGACTCCGCTAGTAGCTAGGATGACAGCACAGTACAGTAGTACTGTACTGTCAGTCATCACTTCGTATTATCCGGGTTTCCGAGATGCATGATAAAAGCACTCGGCCGGACTGATTATGGGAGCTTAGCCAGTTTGTTTTACCCGAGCGGAACACCTGTTCTCGCAGGTTATGCGCGTCACCACTTCCCTAGTAATTCTGATGGCACAGCGCCAAGCTGTTGCCATGATTGGCTAAGTTTTGACACAGAGATGGGGTGGGCGCCCCCTTAGGCAGTGGTTTTCTCTCCGCGGTATGGCCTCCTTTTGAAGTGGAGATCAGTTTTTTTCCGGCATTTATACGGCAGAGTATCGTCGCTGAGTATGGTTATGTTTTACGTTCCGTTTGATCAGCGGGCAGGACACTCCGCGTTTTGTGGGTCGCTCCCACGATTAGCCACTCGGCTCATGACCTGCTTGATTGTGCTATTGCTTGCTGAGGCTCCTGCAGGAAATGGCCGCTGCGGAGATGTTCGTTACTGTCGCACCGCTAGCCCGCAATCCCATCTCGCCGTCGTTTTAAGAATGGACACAACGCCTAGACCACGTACACGCGCTAGGGCGCGTAAGTTAGCAACTATTTTCGATGATGTTGGGGCACTGAATTCGGCTACCCCTACAACGCCGCATTTGGCTTCGGCTGACGAATCGGCTGCGGCTGCAACGCTCGTTCAGCGGTTACGAAAGGATTCTTTCGATGTTCAATGTGCGAAGACAGCAGCCACTAAAGTTCTGGGAGACACAGCAGCAAAGTTTCATGGCAATGAATCGTCGGCTTCGGACATTTTTTCGCAGCTGGTTTCCGAGATTCAGCAGCTTTTCACGCTGCAGTCGCAGGCACTTGCACCCCTGTTTGAGCTGTCTGCTGCCAATGTCCCTGTCATGACTGCTGCAAATGAGCTGTTGTATTCTGTGCTGTTGCTGCTGACTGCGCCAAGGTCTCCTGCCCGTAATTGGGTGGAGGCTTCTGGGGCTGATGTTCCTGCTGACGGCAAACGTGCCACCCTCGAGGAGTTTGTTTTACCCGAGCGGAACACCTGTTCTCGCATCTCGTCGTCTTGAGGTTGTTGCCCGATATAATTATATTGCCTGATCAACAATATAATTATACTGGAAGCATTTCGGTGTTTCCATTAGGTGTGTCGGTTTTACGCTCACAACGCAACGTGAATTCGTTTGCGGTTTCCATCCGGATACGAGGGACTTGAAATAACCCAACAAGCCTTGTTCATCTTCGCGGAACGCGTGATGCGAGGCACATTGGTTGACTCGTGTTCAAGAGTTGTTTCCACTTCGCAAAGCAAAGAAGAATACAATATATCCTTTCACAGGCCCATAATGTTCAGGACATGCAGGCGCAAAATTCAACCAAATTTCCAAGGCTAGGGTTTCCCTCAGGCCTGAGCGTTGACCATTTCCCCAGGTAGGTCAACGCCCGTAGCGGTTGCGGATCCAAGGGTCGAAATCCATTTCCGAGACTTGTTTTTCAGGGGTGCCGCACCCCACTTTATATCCTTAGCCGCGAGGAAATCTTCATTCGAGAAAGTTGACATCGACCTCGGTTTCCTATACAGTGTCACTTTGTTCGGCTGGGCAGAAGAGAAACGAACCAGCTCATTCCTTCGATAGAAGATCGAAACGTATATATCTCATGTCAGGAAGAACACAATTCACAACAAAATACAAGTGTAAAGGCAAATGGGGAATACGTCACACGCAACTGTAACTTATCAGGGAAAGGAAGTTTGCCGTTTCTTTTTGGAAAAAGGCCAGTGTGCATACGGCAGTGAATGCCGTTTCGCACACACGGATCTTCAGGGGGAGGTGTTGACAACCGTGGTCACGGAGCACCACGAGCACCCTCTGGGTATTCGACGTAAGCCTAAGTGGTTCTGTAACATATGTAACGTTAAAGGAGTTGCATATCGATGTGCAAGTGGTTGCGATTTTGACTTGTGCGAAAGCTGCTTTGCAAATGCTACCAAGTTGGGGACGGTGCAAACGACACCCGCAAAACCCACATAAAAAGCCTGCACGACCAGATCTGTCGCGTTTGACGCGTGTGCGCAATCTTCAAAGCTCTCCGGCTCATCGGAGGTAAAGCATTGTTAAGGGTACGACCTTGCCGCGAAGCATCGAGCCGGGAACCCCCTTGCCTTTCGAACAACACAAACAGATTTGCCGGGCGCCTCCAAGCTTAACGAGATGTGTCGGGAGCCTCCAAGAATATCGAGACTACTCGTCTCGTGAAAGTGACCTGCGCGTGGGCTTATGAAAGTTACCATGGATCGTGGCCGAGTTCTCATACAAAACTCCCAACGCAAAAAAGATGCAAAGGAACGGTAACCACTTCAAAATCATGTCAGGTTGAAATAACTGTTGTCCAAAGTGTCACTGTGTTTTCCACTGTACCAACATATTTAGTCTTTGGCGATAACCGTTCCACAAGAAAGTAATTCCGAGATTCGTCAGGGTGACCTGTACCCAGTATTAGAAGAGCTAGTATCGCCACCGCCTGGAAATATTTTCGCTCTGACGTTGAGATCCCTTCACCGTTCCAAGTTTCAAACGGATTTTGAGTGTACTTTCCACCACCACCAGGAATCGACGACAGCTGCAGTCTCCGAGGCATCTTTCAGATTGTTCTTTTGCAGCACATACAAATAGAAAACTGCCTTGTTCTTTTTTATTTCACTTGAAGTAATCAGTTTCCAATCGTATCGCTTATCCTGCAATACCTCAAGTCGGCTATCGGGATCTCCATATGACAAGCAAACGTACAGACCATCGTGTTCCAATATCCGGACCGTCTCTGCCAACCATCACCTTCCCAGGTCCACTCAGACAGACTCAGTAGCTTCTCGCAAGTTGCTGAGCGTTAAACGTGGCGATACCTGACGAAGAAATTCTCGCTGCAAGCTGCCGCAGGCCCATATTTGTTCGCAAGTGAAAGAGTGAAGCAAGCGAGTCAATCGAACCTTCTGCTATGTGACATGCACACTCGTTGAGAAGCGCACAAGTCAGTTATAAACATCGAGTGGGAAGGGGCATATATACTCGAGATACAAGAGAGAGAGTTGTCCAAATGATTGCAGTGCAAGTCTGAGTAGTTTTCCTATTTTCACATTGTGAGCCTTGGTAGCACTTATCGCTTAAATGAACTATATTTGTGTCCATCAATTTTCACCGTGCTTGGCGGTGGTTGCTATCATAGCGCGAAGTGCCTGTGTTTTAAGTCAGATATAGTTTAGGAGGAAAAGGTATGAACACTTGAAGTAAGAATGAAAACTATTCCAGAATATAGGGCCTAAATTTTTGAACACCTGCCAACATGCTATGGACGCTTTTCAAGTTGTCCTCGTTGTTAAACATTGTGTCAATCGTGGCCTTGTCTAAAACTGAAGGGATCGACTCATCCTGTAAACATCCAACCCTCCTCAACAAGGCATTATGGCTATTTTGGAACAATGCATAAGAACATAGACTTTCAAACAGTTGGGTTGAAAAGGAGATCCGACTCACTGCAACCTGGGGCTCAATCCCGAGTATACCTCGTGCCACCTGCAGATGACATGAAGTGCTTCTAGTGCCTCCTCTTCCGTACCACGTATTTACATATTTATATATATATATATGTATGCATACCAGGTCATCGCACTTCAGAGTATAGTATAAAAAGCGCACCTTGTATTCCATCTGAGTCACATCCATAACCTGATAGTTCACACCGACCTTCTCCAAACCTTCGAGCTTCTCTTGGCGGTTTCGCATTCTCTGTAAAGGACAACCGTTCGATTAGCTCAGCACTGGCCACACTTAATAAGTTCTTCGATTGTCCAAACCATGTGTACCTTGTGCTTTTTCTCGAAATGCCTTCCTCAATACTTGAAGTTTCAAGTTAAGTTGACCCCACATAGACAAACGTTCAGACTCATAACCAATCACATGTCCCGAAAGCCGGTCACAATCATTGATCTTCAACAAACAAGGACTGTGTCCGAAGATTGCGGGAGAATAGTTAGCAAGCTGGTGCGCGACGCCAGGTTTCCAATGAATGTGGGCCACAAGAAACATGGGTGGACTATTCAAGTACAATCTAAGCTGTAACGATGACTACAAATAGTATACATACTTTCCGTTTAGCTAGAAGGGTGGGATATTCGGATATTGTATACGTGTGGTCTCAAGATGACGCCATCTTAGAAATCGTAGGTGGTCCTATTGCACACTGTGTAGGGTACACCGTGCTCTTCGTGTTGTCCCCTGTGGCATTTTCTATTTGTGCTTTCGTTTCCTTGACTATGGCAAAAAGATTAAGCGTAGACAGACACAAATACACAAAATAACGCAAGGCGACAAACACAAATACACAAAATATCGCAAGGCGGCGCACCAGAAATTGCCATCACTCCTAGGGAGTCACCAGCCAGCAAGGATGTTGGATAACCGTGCGTGTACCTTCATTGAAAAGTGTGGAAGGCTTGTGTGACCTGAATGCATGAAGGTATCGAGCCGAGCATATACAGAGCAGTAGTGTGCCGATGCCGAAAGTTAGAAAGCAGAGTTGGAGCCATTTTTGGGCATATTTGGGAAGTCTCATCACCGGTTTCACTAAGGCGAGGGCATTCTAGGTCAACACAGCTGGTATAAGGGCAAAACCTTGGAGTGTCAACAAATTTTCCCCAACCGATTGCATGTTTCACGGACATCGCTGATCACGGTGTGTGCGTGCGTGTAGTTGCAAGGCCCCGCCATGTGTGCAGACATTTCCTTGGGTCCAATGCCAAGTTCTTGTCCCCAAGACTGTGTTAAATCACAGTCGTCGTAATGATTGGGACTCACATGAGGGCAAAGGTCACAAAAGATGGAATTGCTACTTTGAGCCGCAGAAAAAAGGGCTTTGGGATTTGGTGGTGCCATAGAATGAATAAAGCCTACGATGAACGTGCTAAAACACGTGACTTATGGCTCACGAACTAGTGCATATCGAGCGTTTTGTGTAACTAGAAACCTTGGTTCCGATGCAAGTATGTGTGGTGGTTGGCTGTTCGGTACGCTTTTCTGAATATTCGTTTGCAGGCTATCGATTGGATAGGAGAGGGAGGGAAGATATGTATATCTCCCACATGACCCATTTACTTTAGCGGGGACTATTTTGGCTGTCAAGGGTGACCGTCGGTCGCTTAGACCAAACCCACTAACATAACCACACAGAACACAACTAGCGTTAGTCTGATCGCTAGGGTTCTGGTTTCCAAAGAAACCATTTGACTGACACACCCATAGAGACGTGACAAGGACCCAAGGCACACACAACATCAATCGTACCACAACAAAACTATACACACGCGCACGGGAGTGCTCGTGCGCTTACACCACACCACTTCGAGAACACTCCGCAGCACCGAATGACTACAACTAGATCGCGTGCCTTGAGATCGCAAAGGCTGGCCGTTCGATGATTGCCAGAACGAATGACCTCTCGGTACCCTTAGAAAGCAACAAATAAATAAAATGCATCTGCAGAAGGAGGCCCTTTGTACGCCTTACTACAACTCCGGACGCCGTGCGTCGCTAGTGCTGTATGTCACACTCTTTGTTCAAGCAAATATTGGTTAAAGTACACGACATGGCTTGCACAGAGAAAATAAAAGTCTTGGGGTTAGCTTCCAGGGCGTTCATAACCAAGCGATCCCCCCTGAATGGGAGGAACGGTTTAAATGGCAAGCGAGCACATGGCAACGAAGCCCATCGACTCCTGGCGTAGCGCACCTTTATACACGGCTCAGAATAATCAATGGCGTCGACAAGCTTATAGCCATCGAGCATCATTTCTTCACCTAGCAACGATAGTCCGGTTCCTGAACGAGGACACGACACCGTTCAAACATTCGAAGGCATGTCATCTGAAGACCTCACTCATCGGGCCCCAATATTTCCAACGCTCAAAATATCCCCGGACGACAGGGGTATTCAAAATATTGAGGCACTCACGGAAAGCCACTGTCAAGAGTCTGGAAAAGCGTGCTAACATACTTAGGCCGACAAGGCAGATGTGTATGATCAAGCAGTAGCCTACACAACAAGCTTGATTTTCGTACATCCTAAACGCGAAGAAAATATATTTCCATACCGAGCAACACGACTTTGTTCTCTCGCGGCAGATGTTCGTTTAACGCCACCTGCATTGCGGAATATCCAACGAACCTGCGTTTTTGAAGAGTTACCAGGATCTTGAGGGTCAGAACCATTTTGACAACAATAGCAGTGGAATTCATATTGCAAACGCAGCTCACCATTCATTCGAAAGATCGCCCTTGACTTGCGAGTCACCCACAGTGCCATCGACATATCGATCATCCCAATATCGCTTTGAACCATAGATGCTCGGGCCACCCTCTCCACATTCTTCTTGTGAGCTGTCACTGTCCTCATCGGATTCTTCAGTGGAACGTCTGGCCGCCTCCTGTTTTTCGGCAAGGCGAGCCAAGAGGGCAGCTAGCTTACTCATGAATGCGGGCTCAACTCTAAAGAACTGTTCCTAAAATAGAGTGAGTGGTAATCAATTCCCGATTGCCAACCCAAGAGTATGTTTGAAACCTTTCGAGGTTCAATAGGTGGCTTCAAACGGTAGATTGATGAGAGAAGCAAGCTGGTGAGCTCCGTACACGTACTTTAGAATACAGCAGCACCCTGTAAGTTGCAAACAAGAAAACCCCTGCTGTGCGGCGACACAAATCACAAGATGTTTGCAGATGGTTTACTTTTTACAAGGCGTTATGATACAGTTGAACAGGATCGCTATTGATTTTAAATGATTATCATCATGCGAATGATTTGGTCTACAGTACAGTGATACTGTTGATCCTGCGGATTCCCCGTAAATCGGATGACCGCCCAGTCACCTTGTCCGATCCGCTCCCGTTGGGTAGGAATGGCGAGAAAAAGAGCGGAAAGTAAGGCGAAGCAGCAAGGCAGCACTCCAGCGTCAGATCGGAGCCTGAGTTGGAGAACCCATTTTTAAGGGTGGGCGGGCAGGGAAGAAAAATTGCGTTAGGAAACGAAGAAGAAAGACGCAGCAATCGTCAGCAGGTAGGAAAAGTGAAGTATTTTCACCAATTTCCGACTTAAGAGCGACACTCTGCGACACTTGGACTACGAAGCTGGAGGTGAACCGCCACTTCGCGATTCTTCATTTCCGCGATCCGAGGAGTGAGATCGGACGATCCGTCTCCTGAATGACGGTCATCACTGATGACGGAAGGAAAGTCGGCGATCAACAGTGATACTGTTGATCCTGCGGATTCCCCGTAAATCGGATGACCGCCCAGTCACCTTGTCCGATCCGCTCCCGTTGGGTAGGAATGGCGAGAAAAAGAGCGGAAAGTAAGGCGAAGCAACAAGGCACCACTCCAGCGTCGCCTCTCCGCCAACACTCACAACCCCCGCCTCTTGACGCCTTTTCACCCCAACTCTCAAACTCGAGCCAACAGAAATTAATAATCAAATTACTCATACAAATACCCGCACGAATGATTGTGCCGCATTCAGCTCCATGTATTCTTTCGTCGAGACTTTCTCTACTGCCTTGAGGATGACATTCCCAAGACTTGCCACACTTTCATATAATGTCTAGCAATCCTCTCTGTTTTCCAATACGCCTGTCCCATAACCTGCTGCAGGTCGGCTCCTTCAAGGAAAAGTTCAATTGCTCCCGCTGTCCGAATGCTGAAGAATGTTTCCCCATTGAACAGCCCCGCTTTTTGCAACCAGTATTTGAGGTCTGAATTCATCTGCTTCCTGGAAATTGGACTATTTTCCACTTTGCCAGACCTGACTGGTCTGAACAAGAATCCTTGTGCAAGGTTCAGACCCAAATTTTTCATCACTTGGAGGTAGTCCTCCAACGCTGAGATGGGGCATTTAGATTTATCAGGGAGTCTTTTGATTCCGAAAACGTGTTCATCGCCCGAACGGAGTGTCTTCCCCCACTGGTAGTTGAAGAGAAAACCGGAGTTATCGGGAAATCTTATGATCCCTTCCACCCTTGTGGCGCCCAGCTCCGCCGGTCTCTTCAGAGCGTATAAGTCCATCAGGATCATTGCCTTACATCTAAGAGTGATGAACAAAAGTATCCAATCTTGTGTCGAGGCAAAACCAGCTGCCTCTGCGTTCATGTGAATCACTAGCTTGTCGATCGTACAACTGAAAAGTGGTGTTGCCTGATTTGGGGTGATTCTTGCTTGCAACTGTTCATTCCTGGTCATCGTTTCATAGACCTTAACCACCCTACCTGTGCACGGGTTGTCCGACCCGCCCCTTCCGAAATCCTGGAAGGCACTAGAGAGTCTGCCGATAAGGGAATTCACCGAACTTGCGGCTTGCCTGACTGGGCAACTACATCTTCCCAGTTGAGGGCACGTGGCCGAATGAACGTTAGTCTTACCGAACTGTTCCAAGTAAATAAGATACCATAAGATGTGTTGCGCTGTACACGAATCCAATGATTCTGGTGGGGTCATGCAAGCCAGGAATTCCCCGAGGGCCCGCAAATTTCGGAGTTTGGCCGATTGGTACACATCCCTGGCCCTTGCTTCCTGAAGCTCCTTCGTTCTTAGATGTATGGCGGCCCAGTCAGGGGATTTTCTGCTGAAATCTGTATAGGCAGCCCTGACTGGGAGTCCCGGTCAGGCCCCTATGACAGACTCCTAGGACCAACACTGGACTGCTGACTGATCTATAGGTTCGTGCTGTGACACACGCTGTGTCACAGGTAGGCTAGACTCCGAAACCGTCCGAGACCGTTCCGGGTATATCTAGCTTAGGGTTTATTTATCTTATGAGTTTATCCACACAGTTCGGGAGTTTCTGATATCTAGTGAACTAGGATATTCCAGTAGGTCGTGGCCCCATCCACGCTTTTATTCCACTTGCTGATTTGGCCATGATTGGCTAAACGGCCGCTTGGAGAGGTGGTGCGCGCATGCGCGTTTGGGTGCGACTAGGAATTATGGTATGAGTTGTTTGCGGTAGGCAACTGTGAGTGGCGGCCATGGGGACCGCGCCTCGTTACGGACTAGTCTTAGCAAAGTTCGGATCCAGTTTTGCACCAGCACTGGCCCTGCTGGTTACTGTTTTCTGGGCTGGTGTTCGCGACACCTTCGACTTCGACGACATCTTCGAGTGCCCCTCGCCGCTCCGCTCTCTTAGCTCCTCTCCGCTGCTGACCATTACCATTTTTCCGCTACCACACCCAACCGCGCGACTGCGTACCACCTCCCCTCTGGCTTTTCAGAGTATGGGTATGTTAACCCGAGCGAAGAAGTCCCTGGACAGGGACAGTGACATCGACGCCTCGCTGAGGCTATTAGACGGAGTTCGGAACAGTCCGACGGTGCGTACGCCAACTGTTCCGAACCCCGCTCCGAATTCAACGAAGATGCAGACGTGGCGACCAGGAAGTACTTGCAGGAGCAGAGCAAGCTGGTTGACGACGTCTACAAAACGCGGCTGCACCGCCAATGGGCCAAGGGTGTCCGAGAGGATGTCCTTGGGGACAAAAAGCACCATTTTCGCGGTACGGACGACGCTGGCCTCCTCTCCGAGCTGGTGGTGCAGCTGCGTACGGAGTTTCATTCAGCTGGGCTGGAGCTGGCATCTTTTGACCTCGACGACCCTCTGGCTCGTGTGGTGACCAAAGTCAACGGCTTGCTCTTCGACGTTTTGGCTCTGGTTATCGAGAAGCACAGCAACGCCTACGTCTGGTTGACTGGCACCGACGCCTCGTCTGACCGTGATGGACGGCGAGCCCTGGTGGACATCATCAAGGGCTGTGTACCGGTGGCGCTACGTGAGTCGCACCAGGAGGAGCACGCCGCGTTGCGTTATCCCGCAGACACTGACCCGCAGCCCATCTTGGCTCGGGAACAGCGTCTGGTGCGGGATAACAAAGCTACGGACTGGACACCCACCGAGGAGACCAGGAAGCTCTCCCTGTACAACCGGCTGGACCCGGTGTTTTACACCGCGGTCAAGGTGCGGTATCCTCTCGCGGCCGACCTCGCGCATGTCTCCTTGGCATCTCTCCGCTCCCTTGTGGTAGAGATCTATCAGGCTTGGGCGCAGACGGGGGCGGGGAAGGCGGTTTCGGGCAAGAGCGGCATCTCTGCGCAGCTCTCCAGCACGGAGTACGGCGCTCTCCTCAACAAGATCAACGAGCTCCAGGATTTGCTGCGGCAACAGCGCGGGACGGATGCGCCACCGGCGCAGCAGCAGCGGCAGCAGCCGCAGCGGCAGCAGCGGCAGCAGCAGCAGCGCGGTACGCAGCGGGGGTTCCGTGTCGGCACGCACCCGTTGCCTCCGGTCGGTTTTGACCGTGACGATCGGAAGGCGAAGCCTTTTTGCGGGAAATGCAAGAAGGCGGGGAAAGGTGAGCAGTACCATTTCTACCGCGACTGTCCGTTGGGCGGGCGTCAGCATCCCCCGCACTCGGCCGCGGCATTCTGCATTCCCATCGACGAGGAGGACGCGGAGGGGGTGCGTGCATTGGCCATGTGTGCCCTGTTCCAGCAGGCGGCGGATGATGGGGCCGAGGCTTTTGCCACTGCGGCATCTACGTACGGGCCGCCTGCGGTACTCTGTGCGGGTGCGGTGGGCGGGATCGACGTGTCCGCCTACGGCTTCACGGTAGAGCCGCAGCAGCCTGCTGACGAGCCCGCAGGTGACGACATTCATCAGCGGCTGGACGATCTCGCCGCGGAGGTCCATGCCGCGGCAAACTGCAAGGTGCACTACACCCACGCATCCTTCCCACCACCGGCGGTTCTCGAGCCGCGTGCATCGGCTCTGGTGTGCGGCCCCGCGGCAGCGGGGGGCATGCCGGAGGAGCAGGTTCCGGCAGGTGGTGCGGCGGCATCGGCATCCGCCGTGCCGGCCCCTGCTATACCTGTCTCGCAGGAGGAGGATGTGAAGCCCGTGCCGCTTCAATCGGCGCGGGTGACTGCCACGACGGACGGTGAGTTCCCTGGGTTCGTTCAGACTGTCAACCACGCCGCCATCGCGCCGGTTGACCTCACCGGCTACGACACCGACGACTACGAGGACTTTGCCGACGGCAGCTTCCGGCTGAAGCCGCGGGGTTCGCCTCCGTCGGCCAATCATGTTTCCGGGCCGCCCGTAGACGAGCGGAGGTCCTACGGTTGTGGGAAGCCGCCCTGGGGCTTTCCTGCCACGGTTGGACCATGGGGAATTCCTTTCCTCCTTTCCCTCGTTCTTTGCATCTCGATCATGGGGGTGGCAGCTGTGCCCGATGCTCAGTCGGCTGCGGGATTGCCTTCGCCTGGTGGTGATCTCGATTGGGAGACTCCGTCGATTTTCTCCACGAATGAATTTGTTGAATCCGTGATCCCGGCTCAGGGTTTCTTTGTGGCTGACAATATGCCACCGCTTGAGCCGCCTGAGCCCCCTGGCATCTTTCAGGATCTTGCTCAGGCAGATTTGAGCTTCGACATGGCCTTCTTCTACGGTGTGGCTCTGCATGAGAGGGGTCCTTTCGGGAACCCTCCCTTCGGGTCCGACTTGATTGAGACCACAGCTGGCTACTTTGGTGCTGTCGATTGACTTCTTGTTCACTCTGGATGCACACCGACATGGTGGTGTGCGGAACTCCGGTGACTTCAACAACTTTTATGGTTTATGCTTTTGCTTTTGACATCTACAAGTTACATTCTGGCTTGCTAGCTCGGTGCCTTTCAGTTGTTTAGCGGGTGCACAATGCCCGTAGGTTTCTGCACCTGTGCTAGCTAGAGGGTTTCCAATTTGTGTTTCAGAATTGCACAGTTGGATTAGCAGTTAGGTCTGTCAACCTGGCTCCTGCCCTAACTTATCTTACATTATCTGACTCTCCTAGACAGTCACCACCCACAGTGCTGGGGTGGTGTGCTGAAATCTGTATAGGCAGCCCTGACTGGGAGTCCCGGTCAGGCCCCTATGACAGACTCCTAGGACCAACACTGGACTGCTGACTGATCTATAGGTTCGTGCTGTGACACACGCTGTGTCACAGGTAGGCTAGACTCCGAAACCGTCCGAGACCGTTCCGGGTATATCTAGCTTAGGGTTTATTTATCTGAGGAGTTTATCCACACAGTTCGGGAGTTTCTGATATCTAGTGAACTAGGATATTCCAGTATTTTCTCAACAGGCTCTTGCCACCACCCTGTTAACCTCAAAAAATAATTTTCCCCTTCCCCAAAAGTTACAGGCGTTCAACAATTTATTTTCCAGGGTAAACGGATTACTATGGGAGGCTTATTAATATATCACATGAATTTTGTGTTTTTGGAATACGAAGTGTTTCTAAGAAAAATCGAATCTAAAAATCCAGACTGCCCACGGGAGTGGGCCTGCTTCTGACCATCTTCCATTTCTAAGTTGTTGGAAACAGACCTCTCCTACTTCAGCGATTCTGAACTTTTGTTTGCACAGCTTATTGTACGTAGTCCACCAGAACCCATCTGGAGAGAAACCATCCTGCTGAAATCTGTGTAGGCAGCCCTGACCGGGAGTCCCGGTGCAGGCCCCTATGACAGATTACTAGGTAGCCAACACTGGACCTGTGACTGACCGTAAGCCCGTACTGTGACACACCAAGGTGTCACAGGTAGCTAGGACCGTAGCCGTTCCGACTCTGTCACCGTTCGGGGTATATCTAGCTTAGGGTTTATTTATTATACGAGTTTATCTATATCAGTTTCACAGCACACACTATTATCTGTGAACTTGGATATTCCAGTAGGTCGTGGCCCCATCCACGCTTTATTCCACTAGCTATTTTGGCCATGATTGGCTAAAGGGCCGCTCGGAGAGGTGGTGCGCGTTTGCGCGTTTGGGTATTGTGTGAATTATGAGATGAGCAGCTTACGGTAAGCAGCTTTGGGCCGCAGCTATGGGGTACCGGCTTGGGTTTGGATTACTCGTTGCAATGTCCGTTTTCGGTTCTGTGCATGCTTTGATCACGCTTGCTACCGAATTTTGGGCTGGTGGCCTTGGCACCTTTGACCTCGACGACATCCTCCTTTGCCCCTCGCTTGCATGGCTCGGTTGTTCCCTCCGTGTTTGTGACGTCTCGTTTTCATCACAGCGCTACCCAAACGTGCTGCAGCGTACCGCCTCCCCTCAGGCTTATCTGAGAATGGGTGTGACAACACGATCTAAGAAGTCCCTCACGAGGGACAGCGATATAGACGCCTCCTTACGGCTCATCGACGAGGTGCGGAACACTCCAACAGCTGCTACACCTGTGGTTCCCACTCCCAACCCTGCATCGAACGTGGACGCGGACGTGGCCGTCAGACGTTATTTGCAGGAGCAGTCCAAGTTGGTCGACGAGATTTACAAGGCGCGCTTGCATCGGGCTTGGGCCAAGAGTATCCGTGAGGATATTCTTGGCGACAAGAAGCACCATTTTCGCGGTACGGACGACTCTGGCCTCCTGTCCGACCTGGTGGTGCAGCTGCGCACAGAGTTTCAGTCTGCTGGTTTGGAGCTGCGGGCCTTCGACCTCGAGGACCCTCTGGTGCCCGTAGTCGGCAGGGTTAATGGGCTGCTGTACGACGTTCTGGCTCTCGTGGTGGAGAAGCACAGCAACGCGTATGTCTGGCTGACTGGCACTGACTCCTCGGCTGACCGAGATGGACGGCGTGCTCTTGTCGACATCATCAAGGGCTCTGTACCGGTGGCGCTGCGGGAATCGCAGCAGGAGGAGCATGCGGCCTTACAGTAAAACCCGGGCTATAAGAAAACAGGATTAAAATGCCAGCACTGGCTTTCTTAAATTGAGATCGAGCCGAACGCAATCCAGCCCCAAGTCATTTCTTAATTGGCCCTTGGATTGACGATATCCGATAGTTTTCAGGGGGGCGACAGCGTGCGACTTTCTTAATCGACGGCCCGTCGCCGTTTGGCGATTTAAAACCTAGCGGCTGCTTTCTTAATGTTTTCTTAAAACGATGAGTGTCGTCTCAGACGGACAACTGCATCCGAGCAATGCAGTAGGCAACCAACAGCAATGGAAGCAACCACAAGATTAGCGCTCCAAACCTTGAAGAGCCTATCTGGCGAGTTTGTGCTCACTGAGCAAGAATTTAAGACCGAGAAGAGAAAGCTGTTTGGGAAAGAGGGGCATTCCTACGTCATCTCTCCGAAAAATCTCGAAATGGGCATAACTTTTGATATACTTGGCCATTTTGGCTGGAAAATGAACCACAAATAGGTCTTTTATAGACGAACAGATTGATATATCGTTTGTAAGCACATGCGTAATATTCCGTAAAAGAACGCAAACGCGGTAAACTGTGCAGCGTACGCGAGTGGTATAGTGTAATAACCGAAAATACTCGGAATAGGCATAACTTTTGATATACTTGGCCATTTTGGCTGAAAGATGAACCACAAATAGGTCTTTCATAGACGAACAGATTTATATATCGCTTGTAAGCATAGGCGTAATATTCCGTAAAAGAACGCATTCGCAATAAAATCCAGCGAAGATTTTCTTAATATCATGGTTTTCAGCAAATTTTGGATCTCCAATATATCATTTTCCAGCCCAAAATTTTCTTAATTAGGGTGCTTTTGTCCGCGTCTCGAGGGGAAAGCCAGCGCTGGCGTATTTTCTTTTTCTTAAGATTTTGGCAAAAATCCAGCGGCTGTTTTCTTATAGGTGCGTTTTCTTATACCCCGGGTTTTACTGTACGTTATCCCGCAAACGTTGACCCGCAGCCGATTTTGGCTAAGGAGCAGCGTTTGGTGCGGGATAACAGGACTTCAGACTGGACTCCGACCGAGGCAACACGAAAATTATCCCTCTACACCCGCCTCGACCCCGTGTTTTACGCGGCGGTGAAGGTCCGCTATCCCATGGCTGCTGACCTGTCCCACGTGTCCCTTGCTTCTCTTCGTTCCTTGGTTGTCGAAATTTATCAGTCTTGGGCGCAAACGGATGGGGGCAAGGCGGCTTCTGGTGCGGGCGGAATCTCCGCGCATCTGTCCAGCAGCGAATATGACTCGCTGCTGCAGAAGATTACGGAGCTGAAGGAGCTGGTGCAGCGGCAGCACGGTGAGACCGCTCCGGTGGTACGGCAACAGCGGGAGAGGGTTCAGCAGAAGCAGCAACAGCAGAAGTCCCCACATCCGCGGGGTTTCCGTGTAGGCACCCACAAGGCCCCGCCAGTGGGATTCGACCGCGATGAGCAGCGGGCGAAGCCATTCTGCGGAAAATGCAAAAAGGCGGGCAAAGGTGGGAAAAATAATTAATATAGAATAAGTTTTCTTAATCTTAGAATAACCCGTTTTCATCGTTAATTTAGAATAAGTTTTCTTGATGTCATCCGGCTATGACCGGTGGTCCTTTTCACGACTCGTGTTCAAATAATGTGCACACGCAGGTCAAACGCTGTAGTTCCCGCTTGCCATCATGAGGAAGCCTCCAAAAAGCTTTAAGAAGGTTTGTCTCACTTGTGATAATGGTGGGCGCCGTTGTAATAGACACTCCCGGCGTGTTCTGCTTGAAAATAAGGCCCCCCACTATCAACCCACAGCTTTCAAAGGCACTGTATTCGACGAGTATGCCCAAACTGGCTTCCGGCTAAAGTATACAGACACTGTGAACCTATGGGAGAGTGACGATAGTGACGGTAACCCTATATGGGACTTTCATAACCGCTATGTGTATCTCGAATACACGGAGGGTATGCCTTGGGGAGGGGTTATACCTTCACGTGGGAACTGGGGATATTCACCGTGCCAGCGACACTTGTTCTCTGGGTCGTTTCCCTTGTTTCACTACACTAACCATGTTGCAGGGTGGCAACTCGACGATATTATGCAACCTTTCTTATCGGTGTTATACAACCGGGCAAAAAACATGTCATACATGGCTCGATTCTTGTATTGGTTATCACTATTAGCCACTAGGGAGCACCGTAGCGTCCACCATTGCGTAGCGGGCGCTATGCTTACCATTAGGCGATGTGGAAACACTATTGGCAAACTATGTGCAAGTTGTGCTTCAGAACTAACTGTGCACAATAGGGGGTGCGTTTTAAGGCACGAATGGTGTGCTTCATCACCTACGGGGGTGAGTCTATGCAAACACGTTATGGTTGACTCTCCTGATTTCGCAAAGGAGTACTCACCTTGCACTATTGTACGTTAAATATAATGTGGTGGCCAATACACCGGGGCTGGTTTGCTTAGACGCCTATCATACATTTTGTATAAAGTAACGCAATAGCGCACTCCCACCGAAGCCGAGAACCCACCCACCCCACTTGCCCCACCAAGTCTCCACGAACCAGTTGCAAATATACTCTTCATCACGCTTGTATAGTTCGATGAAGAGCTTGAATGCACTATCACGAGCACCAACGATGGTGATGTTGTGTATTTCCGTAACGCCCTGCTTGAAGCCGTTAACGTTATGAGCGTCGTTGAATAGCGCGGTCTTCTCGTTAAGCTTCATCATGCAATGCGACCAACATATCCCTTGCGTAATCTCTTCCGCGACAAGTGTACAGAGGTTCGTAGGTAACCTCAAATGCTCTAGGACATGCGTGATGGTTTCCGGAAGCTTGGCGTTAGCGTTGAAGAAAGCGAGGGAGTGATCCAAAGTATGATAACGAGGTTGCCACACTTTATGGAAACCAAGTTGCATAGCCGCGATCAAGCAAAAGTCCACTATTTGCGAAGCATAGGCGTCCTCGTGCGATTTGATGGCGAGCGCCCCGAGACGAAAACGCTTATCCAAGTAGGAAGACCCGTTGCATTCAAGGGGTAAGCCTTGCCAGTTCGTCTTGTACGTGTCGTCGCGTGAGCGGTGATCCTTTGCGAGAAGTACCTCGAGTTTCCCCCAAGTGGTGTTAATCACGCACCACCTTTTGCGTTTCTGCGCTGCGACATAATCCTTGACGAGTTCGGTGTAGTTCTTGTAAAGGGCACGCAAGTTCAACTTCCCTTTGTAAAACCGTTTCGAACGCGTACTCCACCCTTGGACGACAAGCATGTTCTCTAAGATATGCACGAAGTACTCAGCAGACTCGCAAGCAAGAATTGAGTTGAAATGTGCTTGAAGGTTCCGTTCATAAACGGAAAAGTCTTCATTCCAACCCGCCAGCTTCCAAGTATTAAGCTCATCTTGGGTTGCTTGGGCTTCGAAAGGAATAGGAGGCAGGGTGTTCGCGGAATTCTCGGCGCGTAATGTTCCACGGTTTCGAAGCCGCTCAGATTGAGTACTTGTCCTTCAAACATGCAAAGCGTCCCCGCCGTTTTGCGATCGGTCACGGGGATGGCCAACAAGTTGGAGGTCTGGCAAACCTCCATGAACTGACCGCAAGTCTTTATGGTTTTAAGCCCCAAGATTTGTTTGCGATTGCTGTACACAAAGTTCTTTATGACCTTGTAATCAAGGTCGTCATCGGCTTCCATGGCTGTGGTGACTGCGGTACTAAGCTTCTTAAAAATGGCTTTAGGCGGAAGCTTTTCCTGGATCGCCTCCTTACACTTGTCCTTTACAACTTTCGACATACCCTTTCCTATGAAATTAGTATGGTCGTGTGTCCCACGGGAGTACAAGTTGCATGTAACATTAGGGCCTAAGGTCGTCCCCTTGACAATTTTATAGTGAACTCCACAACCGTGAGTAAAGTTTAAAGAACACTTGAAGTTTTGAGTCACGGCAGAGGTTTTTTTCGATTTATATTGCTTGTTAGCCATGGTCACACCCTCAGGGCTCAAGGTTGCCATCATGTCTTGGCACTCTACAAAAGATACACCGTTCAAGACCGTACTCCACACTATGGGGACACGGCTACGCTTCCCCTTCCCCTTTGGTGCAACGAGGAAGTCCTCTTCTTCCTCTTCTTCTCCCTCCGAAGGATATATATCGTCCACATTTTTGCCCGGGCTTGTGAACTCAAAGCCGTCGGGCTCAGCCATGTTATTTTCCTCTCGTTTGGCTACGCGACAACTCTTCGCATGGCATGGCGATAGCTCAACAGGTACAACGTCATGGATGCATGCACCGGTCATAGCCGGATGACATAAAGAAAACTTATTCTAAATTAACGATGAAAATGGGGTATTCTAAACTTATGAAAAAATATTCTAAATTAAATAGCCTACCGCAAAGGTGAGCACTATCACTTTTACCGCGAC
>LGRX02033134.1:0-58366 GCA_001247695.2 Cymbomonas tetramitiformis | reverse complement strand
ATGCAACCTGGCCTCCCCAGCATGCAACCTGGCCTCTCCAGCATGCAACCTGACCTCCCCAGCATGATGCTTACTGATTCTTACGACGATTGCACGATGGCAGGAGGTACTGGATCGGCAATGCCGGGAGGAGTACACCGCGCTCCTAGAACGCTATGATATCTTCGCCGATAGCATTCAGGCAGATCCCAGGTAAGCTCCTGTAAGTTTTTCACTCCTTCATGATTTGTTTTTTCTAACTCGGCACTGTCTTCAATAGGAAGAAGAAGAATGCCGGCGCAATCATCGAGTTCCTCAATCTGCCGCAGGACTTCAATCCCAAGGTATTCCTGACCGAGGCGAAACTGGGCGAGAAGGAGCTGAAGAAGAAGGGGGCAAGCAAAGTGCTAAGCATTTTGTCTTGGCTCGAAACCCTCACCTCCCAGCTCACGGGACCGGTCAAGGACAACATGCTCTCCGAGCCGAAAGCGGCAGCTCGGGAAAAGCACACCGCCATCACCGATGCCGTGAAAGAGGCTTTGCATGATCTAGGGCTTGAGGAGTATAGCTGGCCTGTGGTAGAATTGTAGATGTAACAAAAGTAAATATGTGTAGCAATAGTATAAATGTACATATGTGAATAATGTATAAATGTATATATATGAATAAATACTGAATTTAAACACGTGTGTATTTTCAGGTGCAATATCCCGAGTCTAACTCCGTCCTTTATCTCCATGGAAATGTATGTAATGGCCTTCTTAGCATGCAACCTGACCTCCTCAGCATGCAACCTGCCTTCCACAGCATGCAACCTGGCTTCCCCAGCATGCAACCTGGCCTTCCAAGCATGCAACCTGGCCTGCTTAGCATGCAACCTGGCCTCCCCAGCATGCAACCTGGCCTTCCAAGCATGCAACCTAGCTTCTCCAAAGATGCAACCCCGGCTTCCAAGATGCAACCTGGCCTCCCTCCCAAAGATGCAACCTGCCTCTCCAAGATGCAACCCGGCACCCCCAGCATGCAACCTGGCCTCTCCAGCATGCAACCTAGGAGTTCCACCCGTGGGAATCCGCAGCTCTGTTCTTTTGCCTTCGCAAAAGAACTTCACAAGAAATTTTTCCTCGCGGAGAAATTCTTAGTGCGGCACACTGCAAAAACTTTTACCCCACATTTTAACGTTACTGTGGAAGTTTAAACCCTTGACGACTTACTACCATGAGCGATCAAGAAGGTGAGCAAGGCGCGTCGGAGAACAATGCTGGCGCGGCTGGACAACCGGCTGCGACGTCCGGGATGGAAGTCCTGTTGGAGCAACAGGGCGAAATGATGAAGCTCATGATGAAGCAGATGGAGACTCTCGCAGCGAGAGTTGAAGTCGCGGAGGAGGCGGTAGCGAAAGCCGCTTCGCAGGCTGGTGGTTCCGCTCAGAGCGGAGACGCGGAGTTGGAGGCATTAAAAAAGCTCCCGTATGTTCCACACGTTGAATGGAATCCGTTCCCTGCGAGACCTGCAACACTGGAGACGGACATGCCGCAGATGTACGACCTGTACAACGACAAGACCTACGACGCCCTCTCCAAACGCACCAACTCGTCCATGCGTTACGAGCAGTTGGTGCTTGCCCCTGCGTTGTCGTACATGCACGATGCGATTGCGTTTTCCGAGGTGACCCTGGACTGGTGTCAAGATGAAAAGGATCCCCCAACGGTGGAGGAATTGAGTGAGCGCGTTTTCGCAGCGCACAACACGTTTAACCCCTAAAGGGCGGTTTGTACCGTATACGGACGGATCACTCAAATTCACATTGTGACGTCATAAGAATCCCGAATTTAATTTTGAACACAGTTCTGAAAATGTCTCGACGAGCCGCATGCAACGATTTGCCCCGACAATGTCAAATCGAAGGTTCGCGCTTAAGAAAGGATGATTAAAGCTTGTTTTTAGGATATCATAAATATATCCCTTCTATTTTAAATGATTAAGTGCCGTTACAATCACCCGAACGACGTTACACAACCCTACTATACTGTTGTGCATTAGAACGACGCGTGAATGTTGAGTTGGGCTCAATATTAGGGTTATTTTGGTATCTTCAAGTTTAAGATTTGGAACTGGTGATATTAAGAGTTACTTCGCGAAACTCCAATACCTAATACTTTACACGCGTTAATGCGATCCACCTTGATATCGCATTTCCAGAACTGTTTTCAAAAGTTCCTTTGGATGTCGAATGCTCAAGTTATTGCACAATATGTGCATGCGTAAGAACCAAAACAATTCCATCCGCCCTTTAGGGGTTAAGGGCGTTTTTTCGCTCCTGAACAACCGTTACACCATGTTGCAGCTCAGAGCGAGCATGGAGTCTGATGCAACGTCGCACGGCGGAGCTGAGGCGTTGCGGGCGAAGTTGGCCTTCATCGAGGAGAAGGTGTACGCAGGCAGCGACGGGTTGGTGAGCGACTCAGTGCTCACGAAGTGGTTGAAGGAATTCGACACCACGAAGGCGAAGGCAGTGATGAACACGCACGCCAAGGCCAGCGCCAAAGTTTCGACTTTTCGTGACCGTCAAGCAGGCAAGGGCAAAGGCGCTGGAAAAGGTGAAGGTGGCCGCGGCAGCGGCAAGGGAGAAAAAGGGTCAGGGCTTGGGCGAGGCGCCCAATCCCAGACCTAACTTTCCGATCACGGAAAGGTTGGACGCCTTCCGCCCCTCGGGGCGTCCAACGGAAAGAGCCCACCCTACAGGAAAGGGTGCGGAGTCGAAGGGGGCATGGCGCGCAGCTGGCGCGAACTCCGAGGTGATGGAGTGGATCAGCAAAGGGGCCAAGATGCGTTGGGTCGACAAGGCGCCCCAGCCTTTCGATCACGGAGTGTCTCTGGCCGACGCCACCCCTCCGCAGCTGGAGTGGATGGCCGCAGAGACGGAGAGATGTCTCAAAACGGGCGCATACACCGGCACCGTGGGTGACACGGGGTCGGACGGCCTAACTAACCCACATTGCCTACGAGGATGGTGACAAGGAGGACCTGGACATGAGCAAGGAGAGGTATGAGGTGCTCCCGGCAGCGGTGCAGGAGGTGACTAGCTGGGATGCGGCGCTTCAGGAGCGCTGGAGAGGAGAGTTGGGGGACAGCTCCCTCACTGAGCTGGCAGTGCAGATGCAGGGGGCAGCATTGGGCGGCAAGACGGTGGGCAACTACCGGCCGAAGGCTCGGGCCTTCATGGCGGTCTGTGAGGCGGAGGGCAGACAGTGGCTTCCGGCAACGGGGGCCACGGTGCTGGACTTTAGGTTCAGGGTTATTATTATGGGCTCTGATAGCCCCTAGCCTGACCCGTCTCTGATCGGAACCGTGACTCCGCTAGTAGCTAGGATGACAGTACAGTAGTACTGTACTGTCAGTCATCACTTCGTATTATCCGGGTTTCCGAGATGCATGATAAAAGCACTCGGCCGGACTGATTATTGGAGCTTAGCCAGTTTTACCCGAGCGGAACACCTGTTCTCGCAGGTTATGCGCGTCACCACTTCCCTAGTAATTCTGATGGCACAGCGCCTAGCTGTTGCCATGTTTGGCTAAGTTTTGACACAGAGATGGGGTGGGCGCCCCCTAAGGCAGTAGTTCGTCTTTCCGCGGTATGGCCTCTTTTTGAAGTGGAGATCAGTTTATGGCACATTTTTCGGCAGCAGTATCGTCGCTTATTATGGCTTCTTCTTACGTTTCACCTGGCCGGTGGAGAGGGCATTCCGCGTATTGTGGGTCGCAACCACTTTTAGCCAATCGGCTCATGACCTGTTTGATGTTGTTTTTACCGCTGAGACTTCTGCAGGATTGGCCGCTGCGTAATGCTTACCACTGTCGCTCCGTTAGCCCGCGACCCCATCTTGCCGTCATTTTTACTATGGAGACTCCGATTGGACCACGCACACGCGCTAGAGCGCGGAAACTAGCAACCATTTTTGATGATGTTGGGGCGCTGAATGCGGCTACGCCATCGACTCCGCATTTGGCTTCGGGAGAGTCTGAGGCGTCCACTGCGGCAGCCGTACTTTTGCAGAGGTTGCGCAGGGATTCTTTCGATGTTCAGTGTGCCAAGACAGCGGCAACAAAAGTTCTGGGTGACAAAACTGCGAAATTTAAAGGCAACGAGAATTCAGCTTCGGACATTTTTTCGCAATTGGTATCCGAGCTGCAGCAGCTGTTCACGCTGCAGTCGCCTGCGTTTGCACCCCTGTTTGAACTGACAGCTGCTGACGCCCCTGTTCTGTCTGCTGCGAATGAGCTGTTATACTCTGTGCTGCTGCTGCTGACTGCGCCAGGGTCTCCTGCCCGTAATTGGGTAGAGGCTTCTGGTTCAGATGTTCCTGCCGATGGCAAACGTGCCACCCTCGAGGTGGTGCGTATGCTTGCGGATGTATCGACCCCGTTCGATGCATTTGCAGAGTTGCTTGAGGTTAGGATCTCTGATGAGCGAGACCCTGACTCTGACATTCGGCTGTTTAACAGCTGCCTTCGGGATGCACAGCGTCTACAGGCGCTGCCCGAGGACGCTGTTAAACGGCAATTCATCTCTGCGCTGTCTGGGCCGGCTTACGCCGCGCGGGTTGACTCGTTTGCTCGAGCTGACCAGCGTGCGGCTGTGAGTCTGCTCACCTTGCAGGCGCGCGTGCGCGAGCAGTACCGCTGCGGGCGGCTCTCGGGCAAGCGCACTGCGGGGCGGCCCATGTCTGTTGCGTCCTGCACCACTGACACTGGCCTGGCTTCGGCCATTGATCGGCTCAGTGCTCAGTTGGTCAAGTTGCAGCGGGATGTGGATTCCCTTAAGAGGGGTGGCTCCAAGCCGCCCCCTGGGAAACACACTCCGCGCAACTTCCACCGACCTGGAGTACAACCGCTTGCTCACTCCGCCTCTCCGGAGGTGGCTTTTGACAAGCGGTCTGGCACCTTTGTCCCAGCGTGCAGGCACGAGAAGTGCCGCGCCGTTGGGTCAAAGCATTGGCTGAGTGAGTGTCCTCACAAGGACACTCACCCACTGTCCATCTCGGCATCCTACTGCCAAGCCGTCGAGTCTTATGACTCCGACGTGCTTGCCCTTCGTTTTCAGCGGTACTATGACGCTGGGGATGAGGGGTCCATGGAGCACTTGTGTGCTCTCGTGGGGCAACCTGAAATCTGTGAGCTGTCTGCGCATTCCTTTGCTCCAGAGCCTACGGCTCTGCAGCAGTTCAAGGATGCTGCTGCCTCTGCTGAGTGTACACCTGCTGAGCATCTTTCCATTGGCCGTGTTGCATTTGCTGAGGTCAGCGGTCCGCTTGCTGGTGGTGTCGCTGAGCCGACCACTGACAAGCAGCTGCTGCCGAAGGCCTCTGCGCCCGTGCATGGAGGGCCGGTTGGCTTGCATGGGGTCAGCCGTGCCGCTTTCGTGCCGCCGTCTGCCTCTCTGGCTCTCGGCCCGGTGGCTCCTGCTGACAGTTCATTCAAGACGTTCAACGCTGTCCACCCTGACTGGTTTGACATTGACCCTGAGCCTGTTGAGGTGTGTGATTCCGATGATGATGGGGAGGGCTCCTACTGCCCTCCTGGTGCCTGCCTGACTGAAATTGAGGGGGGTGCACCGCCGGCGGCTGCGGCATTTCGGCGGTTCGGGGTCCCCAGAGGCTCCAGGCCATTTGGCATCGGTGAGTTTGCACTCAGCCTTTTCATGGTGGCTACGTTTCTCTTCAGTGCTACGGCGATGCCGACCCTCGTGGTCGGCGGTGGTGTCAGGGGCCTGGTTGAGCCCGGAGCCACTTACGGCTACGATTCACTACGGTCTCATGAAGCACTACTGGATTATCTTTGCCCGCCTGTGGTTACTGCTGGTCCGTCATTGACACCGCAGGATGTAACACAGTTCTTTTCTCAATCGACCTCAGCGGCTTTGCAATCTGATGGTTTTGCCACTCCACTTTGGGATCCGCCTGACCCACTTGGGTCTGGTGGTGTCAGTACTTACAAGTTTTCATCTCAACTTACTTCGGATGTTTTCCTGCCTTGGAATCCGTCTGCTGAACTCGGCTCTGCCGACCAGCTTTGCAGTGGCTAGAGTCTGCTTATTTCAAATCCTGGTGGTGTGATTAGCCTTAGCCGCAGTGGTGGGTTGTGCCGGGACAAGTCCCCGGGCACCCAGCTTAAAGTATATCTGTTTCCAGTAAAGTGCTGTTTGTTATCTGTTTAGTTAGCTCCGCTTGCCTAGCCCTATTGGCTGCAGTCACAGCTCCGGGTGGTGTGCTGGACTTTAGGTTCAGGGTTATTATTATGGGCTCTGATAGCCCCTAGCCTGACCCGTCTCTGATCGGAACCGTGACTCCGCTAGTAGCTAGGATGACAGTACAGTAGTACTGTACTGTCAGTCATCACTTCGTATTATCCGGGTTTCCGAGATGCATGATAAAAGCACTCGGCCGGACTGATTATGGGAGCTTAGCCAGTTTGTTTTACCCGAGCGGAACACCTGTTCTCGCACACGGTGAGGTTGTACATTGCTCACATGCTGGACAAGGGCACGGTGCAGGCGTCCAACATGCAGCCCTACCTATCCGCCATCAACAACTACCACGAGGACATGGGGTTCCCCGGGCCTGCCAGGGGCCGGGCGATCTCCAGAGCAGTGAAGGGCATGGCCCGCCTCCAGGTGCAGGCGGCTGAAGCCGCGGGTGAGGAGCAGACGGTGCGGACCTGGCTGCCTGCCAGGCATGTCTCGGCGGTGCATGCGCACGGGCTGGGGCTGGAGCCGGTGGGCCGGGCAGCTACGGAGCTGCTCAGGGCGTGCACCTACGTGGTGTTTGCCTTCGTCACCTTCGGCCGGCCGGAGACGGGCGTCTCCATGCGCAGGGAGCACATCAGCATCACAGGTGAGGACATCTCCGTGGTTCTCCACAAGGAGAAAGGCAGGGGGCACGTGCGCCTCAGGAGGAGGCTCACCATCCCCGCGGCGGGGGTGGCGGGGCGTGTGCAGCTCCTGCAGCACTGGCAACAGGTGCGGGATGCCTGTTGGGGGCATCGCCCGGTGACGGGCTCGGAGGTGCAGGGCAGCTACTGGAGGCTGCCGTGGGAGCAAGGAAAGCTCCAGTCGGCGCAAGCTAATGGCTGGGTGCAGTTGGCATTGGGGAGGCTTGGGTGTGTCCCTCCGGAAGGGGGACACTTCTCTGGCCACAGCACCCGCAAGGGGGCTTGTACCTGTGCCAGGGCTGTGGGCGCGGCGCTTGAGAAGTGCTGCTTCCTGGGCGGCTGGTCTCAGCTGTCCTCTGCCATCCACTCCTACATTGACCCGGCAGCTGTTCCCGACGAGCACATGGAGAGGTACTTCGGGTGGACCACTCCGAGATGGCGACGGCAGCAACAACGGCAACCTGGCACAGAGCAGTGTGCCTGATGATCTCTGTTACATGGCAATGAGATGTGAAGAGCAAAAGAAATGGTTAAATTGGAGCCTGCGGAATTTTAGAGGTTTCTGTGCCGGTAGATCGATCAGAGTTTCCTGAGCCGTTAGATCAAAATCAGCAGCTGCGTTAGATCTAAAGGCTTTACACACGACAGTATTTACTATTTAGGAGTTCCGCCCGTGGGAATCCGCAGCTCTCGAGCTCTGTTCTTTTGCCTTCCCTACCCACTGTAGTATTAGAATTACCCCAAAATACGATAGGCATGCGATAGCATACGATAGCACGTCATCGTCATCGTGGATCGTCATCGTCATTTGAGCGAGAATTTTATCTGATCTCTCGAGTAAAAGTGTCCTCGCCAACGCAAGCGAAGGGGCATATAACTCTAGAGATAATACAGTATTTAGGGTATTCAAGCGAAGGGAAGAAAAAAATCCGGCTCTCCCACAAGAATAGACAACAGCAGTGCAGTAGAAGAACCCGACTGTATTTCGCTCAGGCAGAGAACGTCCAGTAAATTCCTTGAAGCCTTGTGTAAAGTGCAACGTCGTCTCAGAATATGTCGGCGACTTCGACTTCTTCCATAGCCCTGGCAGTAGCTGCCTTCTCGGCTGGTTGCATGACCTGCTACTACTTGTGGGGCTCCAAGAAATCTTCCTTAACAAGCCAAAAGAAAATCATCAGTGAGCTCAATTTAATCCCTCATCCAGAGGGCGGCTTTTTTAGGTAAGATATGTGGTGACAAGTGCTGCTTTCCACGTTCCACGGGTGTGCGTGAACTTGGGGTTGATGCTTTTCGAAGGGAGATCTATCGGAGTGGAGCAGAACCGATGACGAGCATGGGTGGCACTGATCTAAAGGTTGGTAGTGTTTCTTTTATCATATTTCACCCCAAACTTAAAGATTGGATTTTCACTTTCTGAACTTCTATTTTAGATTGACGTATGGTGTGGTGGTGAAGGGCGAGCTGATGAGTACCAACCGCACACCCTCTGAACGAAACGTAATGACCAGCATCCACTGGCTTCTCAACGATGATTCGCCAAACGGATGGTGGTGCAGTAACATGTCTGACCACGTCCACTATTACCAAGCTGGTGTCGGCATGACCTACTTTATCGTTCATCCTGATGGCCGCTTCGAAACTCAGAGGGTTGGACCGAATATTGAGGATGGTGACGTTCTACAGTTTGTTGTAAAAGGAGGCTGTCTGAAGGCTTGTCATAAAGCACCCGGAGATTTCGTCCTTATAGGCGAAGCTGTCGCCCCTGGCTTCGACTTCGCAGACTTCAGGTGAAATCGCACCCGGCGATTGCCAAAGAGGCGTCCGTCCACGTTCTCCATCAGCTCCATGGCGAATCCTTGGCTAATCATATTTCCTGAATATCCCAAAAGCTAACGAAGCGATACGTTTGGTTGTCAAGAGAGTTCTTGCCTTTCAGTGTCAACTACCTTCAACCAATCGCCACAGTGCTGCGCTTCACGTCTATTTTGTTGAACTCGTGCTGCTCTCAACTCGTCACCACTGTGTTTCAACTCATCAGTGTTGTACAATTCTCAAGCTGCCATGAATGTTTGTCACTGTCCCGCGACGCGGAACTACCCGGGCCAACTCGTGCAGCCCTATACCTGTCACCACCGCGCTGCGTATTACCTCTGCAGCACCGCACACACGTTGCCTAGCACCTGTATTCAGCATGCTTCGCTGCATCTCTACTTTGCCTGCCTAGTGCCGGAAGAAACCTGTCAGCGCCGCAATGCAATATTGTACTCGTATCACAGCACGTGTACCGACCTAAACCTATCACCGCCACGCTGCGAGTCCGCTCCACTGTACACTTATACTGCCCTAAAAGTGCATCTGTTACCGCCGCCCTGCCCTTTCGCCCCTGTATCACAGCACTTTTACTGCCCTACACTTGAAACCGCCTGGTTCCGCTTGTGTCCTCGCATCACAGCACTTGCACCGACCTAATCCTGTGTGCACACTCATATCACAGCGCTTGTGCTGCCCTAAACCTGCAAGCTCCGTGATGCGCTTGCATACTCATATATCACGGCCCCTGCGCTGCTCTTAACTTGTCAGCGCCACGATGCGCCCTCAGCCTCTCATCGCAGTGCTTGTACCGACCTAAACTTGTCAGCGCCACACTGCGCTTGCACACTCGAAACACAGCACTTATACGGTGCTACAGTTGTACACTGCATCTTGACTACACAAGACGTCTACTTGCACCTTCCAACAGCGTTTTTTGCTTGTTTTCTACTTCGTTTTTCTCACATTAGCACAAGTCGTTTCCGCAATGCAGTGCCAAGTTTTAACTGCCAAAACATGTCACCACCTCCCTATTCTCATATCATACATAAACCACTAACCTTTCTTTGTGGCTGCGTCAGATGGGTAACTGGTGAGGAACTTGCAAACAAGGTCACCCCCGATGTCTTCGAAGCCGTCCGCATATATGTGAAACCTGACTTGAGGCGTAATTTTGAGGATTACTATAAAGCTAACAAGAATGCTTGAAGCTAGCTATCCCTAGAAGCAGCAGTATTGTAGGTCTGAGCAAAGGTCGCTAGAGCTGTGTGGCAGAAACACCGAACCATCATCCTTAAATAATGACCGGAATACGAGAACTCTGAAGTTACAGATGGGCATTTATGCAGTGTTGAGTAATACCAATGGGGTGTCAACTGTAGCAACTTGCAGCAAAAACTTTTTTCAAACTTCCCTTTCCTTAGCATATCTATATTCTGGAAGTATCTGGACAAGTCAAAACCAAATGCAATATAGACCCTGCATTAGAGAGACAGGCAGGCTTGAGTGGAGGGCCAAGGATGGTAAGTAGCTTCCGCTGGTGTTTACAGAAGGCACAGAGAGAGAGAGATCCCTTCATCCCTATATTTCCGCCAGTTTTTTTGCAGATGTCCAGAGTATATGTATGTGATTGACCATGCCATGGTCACTATTGCTGGATCTGCCGGTTTGCTGCCTCTGAAGGAGACCCAAGATATGGGTTGGTGCGTGGGGTCACGTTTTACTAGAATGTATAGCCTAACAGCCCTGACCGGGTGTCCCGGTGCAGGCATCAGCCTATATCTTGGAATTCGTATTGACACGTGGTGTCATCGTCATCACCATGCATGGATCGTCAGTGACACACGTGGATGAATCATATTTTCGGGTTATCGATCCTTAGGTCGACACCGGGCATTCAGGAATAAAGCATTCGTCCCCACTACGATTGCTAATCATCACTATCCTATTTGATATTGAAAATTGGTGAATTAACGAGCGCATTCCATCGCGATTCATAAATACCAAAAACAAAACTCTGGCAAACATTGGAATTGTAAATTTGCCATCTAAAGGCCTAGGGAGGTCAACCACTGACACCTATTGCGCATACTCTCGACCTACTCCTTAAAACAAATGCACTTCCGAACTTGTTTGAATCCACGGCTTAGCTTAGAGTTCCGACTCTATACTAGGATGGCTGCATGTGAAATGCTGCAGAAATCACGTAGATGGCTTTATTTAATATTGGGGCTTCCCCCCTCCAATTTATGAGGTCCACATACACATACGTGATGTTCTCTAACATTACAAATGTCTCCAACAATACCTGCTGCTACTACCTTAGAGACGCTCATTTTTTGCCATACTGTGACCGTACTAGGGGACAAATAGTACGACGGATGGTAGTATGAAACGCAGCAGGTACCCATGCGGGACGATGTACATCCCTCATCCAACGTTGGCTCACAACGCTCATCCAACATAGGCGATATGACCATGCACTATGAGCGTCATGACCAGTTCAGATACTGACATTGAAATACGATGGCTCAGAAATAATACCACGTACATAGCACGGGTACAGTGATGTGAACCACACGTGACTGTGATAGTAGGATGACTTGCCACAGTGCCGCATGCCACATATGCATATGCGTTAGAGGTTGGATATCTGTAGCAAGACTATACGACCTAGAGAGAGCTGTGAGCTCTTCCTTCTTGTACACAGACCTTCAGCCCACCAGAACTGATTTGCGTATATGTAACAAACAATATATTGATAACATCCCTATAGCGACGCCCCTCATCAGTGACAATTTGAGCAATATGCAAGCGTATGTTCGGTCAGTTGAATAATAAAGTGTAAAGTCGTACTTCAACGACCAGTAATGGGTATCTTTATCGCGGCATCGATGCACATCTATTACTTAAGGGTGCGAACATTGCTCCTGGAGCGGGGGCAATTCCACACCGTCTTGGTAGGCGGAGTGGGGGGGTCCACCCCCATAAGGGTTAAAGTTTGTTGTTAGGGAGGGGGTCTAGCCCCCCTAGGATTTCGAAAAAAACACATACCTCATGGAACTCTTGGTGGTGGGGGGATCAAACTTCTATGGGGAAAACATGACGGTCCAAGATGTATCTTGATTGCACGACTCCGAGTGATATGCGGTGAAATTTCGAAACGTTATTTTCTAAGGGTACGCGTTATCGGAACGATTGCCTACATGCACGTGTTCATAACGCAGCATGCATTACGCGTGCACGAATAATCACGTGATGCATGCTAATATACTATGGGTATGCCGCGACTTTGGCTCATACCTACAGTGTGTGTGTTTCATCAAGCTGTGAATCGCTCCGTGTGTGGCCTTGTCTGCCCCGTGGCGCCGGGACACGCGTCGTGATGATCACGGACTGATTTAATTATCGGATGCCTCTGTAGTTACTGCTTGGTACAAATGGCACAATGCGTGGTGGTAAGCCAGAGTGAATACTATAATATGCGGTGAAATTAGTCCGGTCACGTAATGAATAAAAACACGTTCAGTATAGTATAATTTTCTAAATCATACTATTTTTACAGCCCCCTGAAAACTTCGGAGGTGAACATTCGTTGGGCGGTCAGCGGCGAAACTGCCTTTATTGAGCAGGACATCGCAAGGTGTATATTGCGACGACTATGCATAAAATCACCAGTAGCTGACAACGCTGCAGTTGCATGCGCCAAACAACCGGGCCATCCGATAGTAGACTCAGACCACAACAGTGATATACATGATCGACAAGTCACGCACGTATGCGTGTTCACACACTTCTCCTAGCGCGGACGGGGCATACATGCGTGTACTTGCTATGCCATCGCATATGCGAACGGCAGTCTCTCACACATGCAGTCGTGTCCCATTCTTAAATGTAGTGTCCTGCGTTCAAATGTGATAAGCCCATCCGGGTTTTCCCGACCTGCATAACTTACGCAGAGATTTGGCTTTGAGATGGGTTCTGCATATATGCGCATTATGGTTGCAGCACCCGCATAATTACGGGTGTATGCTGTTGGTGTAAACCTCCTGCATAAAAGGTACTTGCAACAAATCTGCGGGGAATATGCGCCCCCCGCATATATGCGCATTAAGACTCCAGGTCCCGTAAGTATGCAGCATACTACATATTTTGTAAGTATGCTGCATATTTGCGGAGCCGACATACCTGCGGGATTTAACATATTCCGAATGTATGCCGCAGATTCCGCACAAATGCGCGTAATAGGCATCGCACATATTTATGCAATACACGTGATGCGTTGTGATGTGCTTTCGTTATGCAAGGGTTAGGACAGTAGAACTCAGCCGGAAATGCAATCCGGCCGAGTGCTGCTGTCCAGATGCGTGGCCCCAACAATCGTGAACATACACTTCAAACGATGAAAGTCAAAAGCAGGCGGAAAGACAAATAATATGTGAAATCAATATTACAAATCTAGTCAATATTACAAATCTAGTCAATATTACAAATCTAGTCAATATTACAAGTCTACAAGGTCACTGTCTACACACTCACTGTCTACACACTGTCAACGTTAAGTCTACGCTAGGCTCTAAGCTATGTCAGGCTAAATCATCTATTTAGAAACAACGCCATTCGCGTTCCATTATCTTCCCAACATAAATGGTAATTGTAGGCTATACCTGAAACACACACACAGTTAAACGCCCGGTCAGTGCAAAACGTATGGGTGCCCTCATGATGATGCGTGACAATTTTTCATGCGCTAACCGGTTCCAAAAAAACCAGGGTATGCAAACTGCACAAATATTTGAAATCCCGTCCACGGGTTCAAGGAGAAAAAAGTTGGTGCCTAAAATGTATGAATTACCTTGCAGCAGACTGCAGCCGTACATACAGCTTTCCAGCAGATTCCAGCAAACCCAACCTGTAAAATACACGGGTCGTGTGAGCGTGTGTGCCAATGTAAAAAACATCACGAGCAAAACAACATGAAAATTCTGACGGGTGAGAAAACCCGCTGCTGTGCATGCATATTGTTCACCCGCCCGTCAGTCTGCTTTCACGAATTCCCAGAGTTCCTGAAATTTGCATCGCGCGAGTCAACATTGAATGTCACAGTCTGAGTATCCGAGTATGAGTAGCATAGCAGTACTGTATCGTCTACGTGGACACCATTCGATTAAGATAACGTGTTCGTGTTCCTATGTAAGATCGCGGCGTCACGCGTCGTTTATAATTTATAATTCTGGATATTTTATATCAGAAATGATCGATGATACGCGTGATGTCATACCGCGCCGCGCGGCGCGGCGAGCAGATTCTGACGCGCGGCGCCCCAGCTCAACTCAGGCGAAGTACAGCACTGGCCAGAACTGGCGAGTGGGCGCTTTTAGCCCCTGCTGGAATCTGTATAGGCAGCCCTGACTGGGAGTCCCGGTGCAGGCCCCTATGACAGACCCCTAGGCCAACACTGGACTGCTGACTGATCTGTAGGCTCGTGCTGTGACACACGCTGTGTCACAGGTAGGCTAGACTCCGTTACCGTTGCGAGACCGTTCGGGGTATATCTAGCTTAGGGTTTATATTATTATGAGAGTTTATCCAGACACAGTTCGAGACCCTCTGATATCTAGTGAACTAGGATATTCCGGTAGGTCGTGGCCCCATCCACGCTATATTCCACATTGCTATTGGCCATGATTGGCTAAGACAGCCGCTTTGGTAGGTGGTGCGCACCGGCGCGTTTGGGTATGAGTGGGAATTTGAGATGATCAGTTTATGAGCGGTTGAGCCGCAGCTATGGGGGTTCGACCTGGAGCAGGCCTCGTTGACGCAATGTTCATTTACGGTTTATTGCCTGCCCTGATCCAGGAGCACGCTACCGCTTCTTGGGCTGGTGTCTGCAGCACCTTCGACTTCGACGACGTTCTCCAGTGCCCCTCGCTGCTATGGCTTTCCCGCTCCTCACGTGGCTGTGCAGTCACATTTTCCCCACGCCGTTGCCGCCTTACGCGCCCCAGCGTACCACCTCCCATCAGGCATTCCGAGTGATGGTTTCTACAAGATCCAAGAAGTCCCTTATGAGGGACTCGGACATTGACGCCTCTCTGAGACTGACCGACGCGGTGCGCAACACGCCCACGGTCAAGACCCCGACTTTTGCGAATCCCGCACCTACTTCCAACGAGGACGCCGACGTTGCGCCACCAGGAAGTATTTGCAGGAGCAGTCCAAGCTCGTTGACGAAATCTACAAGCAGCGGCTGCATCGGTCTTGGGCCAAGGGTATCCGCGAGGATATCCTTGGGGACAAGAAGCATTATTTCAGCGGCACGGCTGACGCGAACCTCCTCTCCGACATTGTGGTGCAGCTTCGTACGGAGTTCGCGTCCGCTGGGCTGGAGCTGGCCTCGTTCGATCTGGACGAGCCTATGGCTCTGGTGGTGAGCAAGGTCAACGGCTTGCTCTACGACGTGCTCCAGCTGGTCATCGAGAAACACAGCAACGCCCACGTCTGGCTTACGGGGACGGACGCGTCTGCTGACCGAGATGGACGGCGTGCTCTGGTGGACATCATCAAGCGCTGCGTGCCGGTGGCGTTGCGGGAGTCTTTCCAGCAAGAGCATGCGGCTCTCAGCTATCCCGCCAACGTTGACCCCCAACCCGTTCTGGCTCGGGAGCAGCGTTTGGTGCGGGACAACAAGGCAGCTGACTGGACGCCCACCGAGGCAACCAGGAAGCTCAGCTTGTACACCCGGCTTGGCCCGGTGTTCTACGCCGCGGTTAAGGTGCGCTATCCCATGGTAGCCGATCTTGCGACGGTTTCCATCAGTGCCCTTCGCTCTCTGGTGGTGGAGATTTACCAGGCATGGGCGGCGACGGAGGCCGGGAAGCAGGGGAGAAGTCCTGTCGCGATTGACCGGCCCCTGGCCGAGAGAGTCTCCCAAAAAGAGGGTTTGGCCGAAGATTGGCCGAAAGAATTTTGACCCTTAAGTATGCAAAAAGATGTCAAAACAAGAAAAAACAAATGTTTTCTCGAAAACTGGCCGAAAGGCCTCCGGAGAGGACTTCTGCCCTGCCGGGAAGGCTGCCCTGGCCAGCCCCTCTTCTGGTGGCGCGTCGGCTTTGCTCTCCAGCGACGAGCACCAGGTGCTCCTCGGCAAGATCCAGGTCAGGAGTTGACTGAGCTGGTGCAGCGGCAGTGCGGGGCGGCTCAGCCGGTGGTGCGGCGGCAGCGGGATCCGCCGCAGCGGCAACACGGGCAGCGGCCGCCGCAGGAACGCCAGCCGCAGCGGCAGGGGCAGCCCCAGCGGGGTTTTCGCATGGGTGTGAACAACCCCCTACCAAATAGGGACGGGTCCATGTGATTCACAAATCACATATCGAAGGCGCGTCTTCATCTCCTCGAGAGTGCTCCACCTCGCGAACGAAGGGCGCGTCGATCTGCAGGATCCGAAGTGCTCTGACGAAGCTTTTTTACACAACCATTCTAAACTTCATGCGAGTGAGGATGCCTAGATTTTCCAGGTGCAAGACAGGTGCAAGACCAAGACTATACACAAGACTCGCAGACTCGCACACAACATTGCCACGTTATCAAAGGTACGAAAAAACCCGGCCCCTTCTCATAGATAAAAAGGCGGACCGATCACAAAACATCGGAGCATGCCTGTTCTAAAAGAAGTGCTCCGACAGCAGCACCCTAAAAGTGTTGAAAATATGGCTAATATGGCAAATGTGGAAACTTTGGCTACACTAGGAGGCTTGCACACTACAGATAAAGGGTGGAGAAAACGCACCTTGAGCGTGTGGCATCTCAGATTCAAACTGAGACCTCCAGACCTTTCGATCTGGCGCTCTATGAGCTATGAGCTCTTGAGCTAATGCCACTCGTCACATACACGGTTAGGGGCGTAACCCGACAGAGTTTACGCTTAAATTGAACCAAGGGAGAACAATTGTATTGACGTGTGCGTGTACCTTGCTACTTTATACTGCCTTTTCCAATCCGGGCGCTTTTAGGGCCTAAAAGCGCCCACCGCCAGTGGGTAGTACTTCGCCTAGGCTACTTTCAATACGTTCGCAAGTGCCCATCAACCTATGAATTTTCAGCTTCCAAACAAAATACAAGCTCTGAAAAACATATAGTAATTGCCGAACCTACGTATGCCCCTTAGACAAATCACGGGTGCCGAAAGCCGATAGTCTTTGCCGAACCTATGCCCCTTAGACAAAATTGAAAGTCCTACCATCTCTTGCCCAGCAACCTTAAAGTTTCTTGACCTCGCAAGATCATTTCCTATTTTCTCTCACCATGCGCGCAAAAAGACAAGGCAGACTACCGTTGGGCGAGTTGAAAACGCCTTTTCACTACAGAGTTCACTCATGGCGATCCTAGGCGCAGACTCTCCAAATGTAGCAATTTATTTTTCTATCACCGAGTTTCATTTGTTTTCCGAGCCGTCCCTCAACACACCGTACGTAAGTCTGCACTGTGTATGCTGGGTAACTCTGACCGAGACTTTGACTACGCCGTGGGCAAACGTACGGTATCGGGTATGTTCAAAACACATATGTGACAGTGCATGGGAATTTAAATGTTTTTTGCATGTAGAATGTACATAACCCCTCTCTCGTAAACATGCCGCATGAAACCTCCACGCGTCCAACTTTCATCGATTTCATCTTCGAATGAATTCCGCATAAAGAACGACACACATCCGTCTCTCGTCAGTCCTGAGTCAGTGTCATGTCACACCATTCACCAAAGGACTCCTGCTCCTCGTCGTCACTCCGCATCGTGTGACCCCTGTATTTATGTAGCTAAAATACGCTTGCGAGAGTTCGTCAGCAGAGGACGCAATTCATCAAGTCTTCATGATTTATATGATTTGTGTATAAATTGCTCAGATTTCATGTTTTGTAAATTCCCCGTGTCTCGTGTGTGCGCCGTATCCTGATGTGGATATCCACAATCTGCGAATATTTAGTACAGTGACTCAAGCAAGGATCATGTGCCGTCCAACGTGCAGCATCAAATTCCGCTTTATACACGATCTCCACCGATTGGATATCATTCCCGAAATTTATAATAATACCGTAAACGTGACACCTCCTGCCAGTCAGCGTACTCGTGTGTCTTCCATAATTAGTTTGAATACATCACGGGTAACGTTAACATGGGGCATGATACATTCACTGTATTGCTGTACGAAAAATGCCGCCTGCATTGATTATACGACTGATCGCGAATCTTGCCATCTGATTCAGAAAATACACTCTGTACCATTTATATTGTATTTACACACCCTTTTGGTCTGCGTCCAATATGCTGAACTGGACCGATCTATGTAATTATATCAAGTATTTTCGCATGAAACAAACCCGGATGCCAAATGCACTACTGTACGCATGTCAATACCGTACTATACCGAGAAGAACGTGCACTATCAAGTACACCTATTCCCCAAAATACATACTTCTGAGCTCTCTGTATACATATTATATCACCCAAGATGTATCTCATGAATGGACTCATTCCCATCACATACCAAGGGAAATAACAAAATGAATGCCAAATCGTCACTCACAGCGAAGATCACGAAGTCAGTGCGAACGTGAGCTTTATACAGCCACAATGATTATAAATGCACATATAGGAAAAAATATAAGAGGATCGCCATGAGAGCTGCTTGCATCCTATCCATACCTTTCAGGTATTAACAGGAGCTGTTTCATATCCGTGTTACGTCCACTGACCTCGCAGGTGTACATTTCCACTGTAGCTTCACACACATCAGGCAGCTTTGGCATGAAGGTCATGCTGCCATTCCATTCCAGAGATGACGATGATAGGCATACCAATTATAACTAAACCATTGGCGCAATTGCAAAAAAATGTGAAAGAAGGGGTCCTTCATGCGGTCCCCAAGGCCGTCACCATCATCCAATCCGCACCTGGCACACACAAAACAGTGCGACGACCAGCTACTCAAAAGAATATACTTCTTCTCAGTGGCCTGGCCCGTTCGCCAGGGCGATTTGCTTTTTCTGCTGAAAATGGTGTTGCGCCAACCGAAGATATCCTCTGCAGCTCTCCCTTTCGTCTACCAGGTCTGTCTTCATTATCACTGCTGCTGCTACTGTATTCAGCTACCTCTGCGAAGCCACCACAAGTTGTCATTGAAAAGCAATGGAAACAATGGAAACAATGCAAACAGGTGCATATGTTCATCCTCATCATAGACTGATGATGACTTGACCACCATGGGAAGAACACGTTAAAATGCGTGAATCCCTCGATTATACTTCAACATGGCAACTGAACATATCACAAAATGTTAATCGTTCCATTTATAAAATGTATTTCATATGATCATTCTTGCATTATCGCGGGCAGCAAATGTAAACATTCCGCTTGCAAAGTACAAGCGAATGTGGAGGTTGTAATGGAAACACTGAAAGAGAAGGATGCAATGCGCACCATCTTCACCTTGTGGAAACAGCATATCATCCCCTTGCCCCTGCACACAACAAGTAAGGCATGCAGCACACCGGCCAGACTTAACACCTAAAGCTGATATCAGCACATCTCAACTAGGGTCTTCAAGGAAAAGTACTATGAAAATGGGAAGACATTCAGATCTGCGGGTCCCCATCAACACGCGCATCTATCCTGATGGCATGTTGGCATGCGTCATGCCAAGATAAGATATACACATACCAACCCAGATCATTGGCCAATTGACTCCTTTCCCAAATATCTTTTGATCTGACTTACATTATCTCATGTCGAACTTAAGAGGTCGATATCCGAGTTCTGATGACAGAGCATCGAAGAGAGTATCGAGGATCTGGTTATTTGAGAAGCCGCAGCAGTATTCCACATGTCCTTTGTGGCTTGACTCCAAGATGCCGCAGGAGCTCCGGGATCACGAGAGGCCGCTTTAAATGTATCACACGCGGCTGAGGCTTCAGAGGTCGGCGAGCTTCACACCTGGGGAGCGATGTGCAGCCCATGCATCGCCTCATTCAGCCGGGCGTCGTTGTTCACATCCCTCGCGCTCTCTCTCGCGCCAGATGGAGAGCCCCGTGCCCGGGTGTATGCCTCGTCACCAGATGACGAGTCAGCCCTTCCACCTTCGTCCCTCCACATGCTCCTGTCGGGTTGCCTCCGTTCCGTTCCGCTTATGGTGTCTTCACGACGGATAGCAGAATCCATCTCAGCCATCGATGATGCACCCATCTCCGAGAGGGTTCCTGTCCTGCCGTTCCGTACCGCCAATCTGGCCGACTGGGGAGACCTGTTTCAAAACTACTTCACACTCAATGATCATACCACTGCCAGAGATGCTTGCCGAATTCGCTAAATGGCATTCCACTTTCTCAAGCAGTCTGGAACTCCAGGAGTCTCAATCATTTAGAAATCAGCGCACCAGTAAGCAGGCGTGCATATACGCATGAGGCCAGATGAATAAGTGCGCAAGCCAAGGCTGGGCTTAGTAAACCAACAAAACAGCGAAGCTGCAGGCATCGGTTCTTCCGCCCATCGAGGACAATGCCAGGGATAGCATCACAAACATCGCAGACATGACGAAGGGAGATCACACGGTCCTTGAACATCGGATATTATGCTGTGAGTGATGTCAGCAACTTGTAGAAGTAACTGGATCCCCGCTGCTCACGTTATGAACACGTTGAGATCTCGCAAAGATCGATAAGCCCAGATGAGCGGCCAGCGCGCAAACATACGCTTCCTGGCGGTTTTGAAACGCTCTCTGTGCAAACCTTGTCAGAAAGCGCCGCCCATCTCTCGAAGGTTCGCACAACCCACACAACCCTGCAAGTACGGGAATCGTAGGGGCCCTACAATGGAATATCGTCCATACTCATGTTCTTTATTTTGATCTTACGGGTCGTTTTCCCTTTCTTGCGGGTACTCGATGGGGGAGGTTCACGCTCGGAAGCAATAGAAAAGCCTGCGCCAAGGCCATCCCCGGTGGGCGCAACGTCTCAGGGCGATGACGACATCGGTCACAACTATTTTGAGTGGGCGGACAGAGGAAAGCTGCTTTCCAGCGACAAACGGTCAGACTGCATTGCAGCACCTCCATCATACGAGATCTGGATGGCCAATTTGCCACTAGGCAGTACGTGACCGAGCGCAGCCGCTCCACCCGCCACGGTGCCCCGTGTTGACAGAGTGGATGAAGAGTCGCACCTAGAGATGCCGCAGTGCCAGAAGCCATCTTGCGGCGGGTCTGAGCACTCGCGCCCATGCCGCCAAGCCGGGTCCACGTGTCTGGATTTACCAGGTGGGGGGTGCTTAGCTCGCCTTCGAGCTTAGCTCCGGATTGCTGCGCCACTGATGCGGTCTTGTGCTGGCACAGGGCAACGGGGGGGAGCCAGAACAAGGTTTCAATCAAAACAGATCCTGTACGGCGCAGAATGATTTCAAAGCGCAATGCCGCCGCTCACAGGCCAGCGCCCCGCGGATGACGTCATGACCCGCAGGACTTCATCAGCGCCGCGCGGATGACGTCACGACCCGCAGGACTTCATCAGCGCCGTGCGGATGACGTCATGCCCCGCAGGACTTCATCGGCGCCCCGCGGGATGACGTCATGACGCGCAGGACTTCATCGGCGCCCCGCGGATGACGTCATGAGCCGCAGGGCTTCATCAGCGCCCCGCGGATGACGTCATGAACCGTAGGACTTCATCAGCGCCCCGCGGATGACGTCATGAACCGTAGGACTTCATCAGCGCGTCGCGGATGACGTCATGATCCGCAGGACTTAATCGGCGCCCCGCGGATGACGTCATGACCCGCAGGACTTCATCGGCGCCCCGCGGATGACGTCATGACCCGCAGGGCTTCATCAGCGCCGCGCGGATGACGTCATGAACCGTAGGACTTCATCAGCGCGTCGCGGATGACGTCATGACCCGCAGGACTTAATCGGCGCCCCGCGGATGACGTCATGACCCGCAGGACTTCATCGGCGCCCCGCGGATGACGTCATGACCCGCAGGACTTCATCGACGCCCCGCGGATGACGTCATGACCCGCAGGACTTCATCAGCGCCCCGCGGATGACGTCATGACCCGCAGGACTTCATCGGCGCCCTGCGGATGACGTCATGACCCGCAGGACTTCATCGGCGCCCCACGTATGACGTCATGACGCGCAGGACTTCATCGGCGCCCCGCGGATGACGTCATGAGCCGCAGGGCTTCATCAGCGCCCCGCGGATGACGTCATGAACCGTAGGACTTCATCAGCGCCCCGCGGATGACGTCATGAACCGTAGGACTTCATCAGCGCGTCGCGGATGACGTCATGATCCGCAGGACTTAATCGGCGCCCCGCGGATGACGTCATGACCCGCAGGACTTCATCGGCGCCCCGCGGATGACGTCATGACCCGCAGGGCTTCATCAGCGCCGCGCGGATGACGTCATGAACCGTAGGACTTCATCAGCGCGTCGCGGATGACGTCATGACCCGCAGGACTTAATCGGCGCCCCGCGGATGACGTCATGACCCGCAGGACTTCATCGGCGCCCCGCGGATGACGTCATGAGCCGCAGGGCTTCATCAGCGCCCCGCGGATGACGTCATGAACCGTAGGACTTCATCAGCGTGTCGCGGATGACGTCATGATCCGCAGGACTTAATCGGCGCCCCGCGGATGACGTCATGACCCGCAGGACTTCATGGACGCCCCGCGGATAACGTCATGACCCGCAGGGCTTCATCAGCGCCGCGCGGATGACGTCATGACCCGCAGGGCTTCATCAGCGCCGCGCGGATGACGTCATGCCCCGCAGGACTTCATCGGCGCCCCGCGGATGACGTCATGACCCGCAGGACTTCATCGGCGCCCCGCGGATGACGTCATGACCCGCAGGACTTCATCGGCGCGGCGCGGATGACGTCATGACCCGCAGGACTTCATCAGCGCGGCGCGGATGACGTCATGACCCGCAGGACTTCATCGGCGCGGCGCGGATGACGTCATGACCCGCAGGACTTCATAAGCGCGGCGCGGATGACGTCATGACCCGCAGGACTTCATCAGCGCCGCGCGGATGACGTCATGACCCGCAGGACTTCATCAGCGCCCCGCGGATGACGTCATGCCCCGCAGGACTTCATCGGCGCCCCGCGGATGACGTCATGCCCCGCAGGACTTCATCGGCGCCCTGCGGATGACATCATGACCCGCAGGACTTCATCGGCGCCCCGCGGATGACGTCATGACCCGCAGGACTTCATCAGCGCCCTGCGGATGACGTCATGACCCGCAGGACTTCATCGGCGCCCCGCGGATGACGTCATGACCCGCAGGGCTTCATCAGCGCCGCGCGGATGACGTCATGACCCGCAGGACTTCATCGGCGCCCCGCGGATGACGTCATGACCCGCAGGACTTCATCGGCGCCCCGCGGATGACGTCATGCCCCGCAGGACTTCATGAGCGCCGCGCGGATGACGTCATGCCCCGCAGGACTTCATCAGCGCCGCGCGGATGACGTCATGCCCCGCAGGACTTCATCAGCGCCGCGCGGATGACGTCATGACCCGCAGGACTTCATCGGCGCCCCGCGGATGACGTCATGACCCGCAGGACTTCATCAGCGCCGCGCGGATGACGTCCAACCCCGCAGGACTTCATCAGCGCCCCGCGGATGACGTCATGACCCGCAGGACTTCATCGGCGCCCCGCGTATGACGTCATGACCCGCAGGACTTCATCGGCGCCCCGCGTATGACGTCATGACCCGCAGGACTTAATCGGCGCCCCGCGGATGACGTCATGACCCGCAGGACTTCATCGGCGCGGCGCGGATGACATCATGACCCGCAGGACTTCATCAGCGCCGCGCGGATGACGTCCAACCCCGCAGGACTTCATCAGCGCCCCGCGGATGACGTCATGCCCCGCAGGACTTCATCGGCGCCCCGCGTATGACGTCATGACCCGCAGGACTTCATCGGCGCCCCGCGTATGACGTCATGACCCGCAGGACTTAATCGGCGCCCCGCGGATGACGTCATGACCCGCAGGACTTCATCAGCGCGTCGCGGACGACGTCATGACCCGCAGGACTTAATCGGCGCCCCGCGGATGACGTCATGACCCGCAGGACTTCATCGGCGCCCCGCGGATGACGTCATGACCCGCAGGGCTTCATCAGCGCCGCGCGGATGACGTCATGAACCGTAGGACTTCATCAGCGCGTCGCGGATGACGTCATGACCCGCAGGACTTAATCGGCGCCCCGCGGATGACGTCATGACCCGCAGGACTTCATCGGCGCCCCGCGGATGACGTCATGACCCGCAGGACTTCATCGACGCCCCGCGGATGACGTCATGACCCGCAGGACTTCATCAGCGCCCCGCAGATGACGTCATGCCCCGCAGGACTTCATCGGCGCCCTGCGGATGACGTCATGACCCGCAGGACTTCATCAGCGCGGCGCGGATGACGTCATGACCCGCAGGACTTCATCAGCGCCGCGCGGATGACGTCATGACCCGCAGGACTTCATCAGCGCCGGGTGGATGACGTCATGACCCGCAGGACTTCATCGGCGCCCCGCGGATGACGTCATGACCCGCAGGACTTCATCGGCGCCCCGCGGATGACGTCATGAACCGTAGGACTTCATCAGCGCGTCGCGGATGACGTCATGACCCGCAGGTCTTAATCGGCGCCCCGCGGATGACGTCATGACCCGCAGGACTTCATCGGCGCCCCGCGGATGACGTCATGACCCGCAGGGCTTCACCAGCGCCGCGCGGATGACGTCATGAACCGTAGGACTTAATCAGCGCGTCGCGGACGACGTCATGACCCGCAGGACTTAATCGGCGCCCCGCGGATGACGTCATGACCCGCAGGACTTCATCGGCGCCCCGCGGATGACGTCATGACCCGCAGGACTTCATCGACGCCCCGCGGATGACGTCATGACCCGCAGGACTTCATCAGCGCCCCGCGGATGACGTCATGACCCGCAGGACTTCATCGGCGCCCCGCGGATGACGTCATGACCCGCAGGACTTCATCGACGCCCCGCGGATGACGTCATGACCCGCAGGACTTCATCAGCGCCCCGCAGATGACGTCATGCCCCGCAGGACTTCATCGGCGCCCTGCGGATGACGTCATGACCCGCAGGACTTCATCAGCGCGGCGCGGATGACGTCATGACCCGCAGGACTTCATCAGCGCCGCGCGGATGACGTCATGACCCGCAGGACTTCATCAGCGCCGGGTGGATGACGTCATGACCCGCAGGACTTCATCGGCGCCCCGCGGATGACGTCATGACCCGCAGGACTTCATCGGCGCCCCGCGGATGACGTCATGACCCGCAGGGCTTCATCAGCGCCGCGCGGATGACGTCATGAACCGTAGGACTTCATCAGCGCGTCGCGGATGACGTCATGACCCGCAGGACTTAATCGGCGCCCCGCGGATGACGTCATGACCCGCAGGACTTCATCGGCGCCCCGCGGATGACGTCATGACCCGCAGGACTTCATCGACGCCCCGCGGATGACGTCATGACCCGCAGGACTTCATCAGCGCCCCGCAGATGACGTCATGCCCCGCAGGACTTCATCGGCGCCCTGCGGATGACGTCATGACCCGCAGGACTTCATCAGCGCGGCGCGGATGACGTCATGACCCGCAGGACTTCATCAGCGCCGCGCGGATGACGTCATGACCCGCAGGACTTCATCAGCGCCGGGTGGATGACGTCATGACCCGCAGGACTTCATCGGCGCCCCGCGGATGACGTCATGACCCGCAGGACTTCATCGGCGCCCCGCGGATGACGTCATGACCCGCAGGGCTTCATCAGCGCCGCGCGGATGACGTCATGAACCGTAGGACTTCATCAGCGCGTCGCGGATGACGTCATGACCCGCAGGACTTAATCGGCGCCCCGCGGATGACGTCATGACCCGCAGGACTTCATCGGCGCCCCGCGGATGACGTCATGACCCGCAGGACTTCATCGACGCCCCGCGGATGACGTCATGACCCGCAGGACTTCATCAGCGCCCCGCGGATGACGTCATGACCCGCAGGACTTCATCGGCGCCCTGCGGATGACGTCATGACCCGCAGGACTTCATCGGCGCCCCACGTATGACGTCATGACGCGCAGGACTTCATCGGCGCCCCGCGGATGACGTCATGAGCCGCAGGGCTTCATCAGCGCCCCGCGGATGACGTCATGAACCGTAGGACTTCATCAGCGCCCCGCGGATGACGTCATGAACCGTAGGACTTCATCAGCGCGTCGCGGATGACGTCATGATCCGCAGGACTTAATCGGCGCCCCGCGGATGACGTCATGACCCGCAGGACTTCATCGGCGCCCCGCGGATGACGTCATGACCCGCAGGGCTTCATCAGCGCCGCGCGGATGACGTCATGAACCGTAGGACTTCATCAGCGCGTCGCGGATGACGTCATGACCCGCAGGACTTAATCGGCGCCCCGCGGATGACGTCATGACCCGCAGGACTTCATCGGCGCCCCGCGGATGACGTCATGACCCGCAGGACTTCATCAGCGCCCCGCGGATGACGTCATGACCCGCAGGACTTCATCAGCGCCCCGCGGATGACGTCATGACCCGCAGGACTTCATCAGCGCCCCGCGGATGACGTCATGCCCCGCAGGACTTCATCGGCGCCCCGCGGATGACGTCATGACCCGCAGGACTTCATCAGCGCCCCGCGGATGACGTCATGACCCGCAGGGACGGATTCATCAGGACTTCATCGCCCCGCGGATGGCGTCATGACCCGCAGGACTTCATCAGCGCCCCGCGGATGACGTCATGCCCCGCAGGACTTCATCGGCGCCCTGCGGATGACGTCATGACCCGCAGGACTTCATCAGCGCCGCGCGGATGACGTCATGACCCGCAGGACTTCATCAGCGCCGCGCGGATGACGTCATGACCCGCAGGACTTCATCAGCGCCGCGCGGATGACGTCATGACCCGCAGGACTTCATCAGCGCCCCGCGGATGACGTCATGACCCACAAGACTTCATCAGCGCCGCGCAGATGACGTCCAACCCCGCAGGGCTTCATCAGCGCCCCGCGGATGACGTCATGAACCGCAGGACCCCATCGGCGCCCCGCGGATGACGTCATGACCCGCAGGACTTCATCAGCGCCCCGCGGATGACGTCATGACCCACAAGACTTCATCAGCGCCGCGCAGATGACGTCCAACCCCGCAGGGCTTCATCAGCGCCCCGCGGATGACGTCATGACCCGCAGGACCCCATCGGCGCCCCGCGGATGACGTCATGCCCCGCAGGACTTCATCGGCGCCGGGCGGATGACGTCATGACCCGCAGGACTTCATCAGCGCCGCGCGGATGACGTCATGCCCCGCAGAACTTCATCGGCGCACCGCGGATGACGTCATGACCCGCAGGACTTCATCGGCGCCGGGCGGATGACGTCATGACCCGCAGGACTTCATCAGCGCCGCGCGGATGACGTCATGACCCGCAGGACTTCATCAGCGCCGCGCGGATGACGTCATGCCCCGCAGGACTTCATCAGCGCCGCGCGGATGACGTCATGACCCGCAGGACTTCATCGGCGCCCCGCGGATGACGTCATGACCCGCAGGACTTCATCAGCGCCGCGCGGATGACGTCCAACCCCGCAGGACTTCATCAGCGCCCCGCGGATGACGTCATGACCCGCAGGACTTCATCGGCGCCCCGCGTATGACGTCATGACCCGCAGGACTTCATCAGCGCCCCGCGGATGACGTCATGACCCGCAGGACTTCATCAGCGCCCTGCGGATGACGTCATGACCCGCAGGACTTCATCGGCGCCCCGCGGATGACGTCATGACCCGCAGGGCTTCATCAGCGCCGCGCGGATGACGTCATGACCCGCAGGACTTCATCGGCGCCCCGCGGATGACGTCATGACCCGCAGGACTTCATCGGCGCCCCGCGGATGACGTCATGCCCCGCAGGACTTCATCGGCGCCCCGCGGATGACGTCATGACCCGCAGGGCTTCATCAGCGCCGCGCGGATGACGTCATGCCCCGCAGGACTTCATCGGCGCCCCGCGGATGACGTCATGCCCCGCAGAACTTCATCAGCGCCCCGCGGATGACGTCATGCCCCGCAGGACTTCATCGGCGCCCCGCGGATGACGTCATGCCCCGCAGGACTTCATCAGCGCCGCGCGGATGGCGTCATGCCCCGTAGGACTTCATCGGCGCGCTCGCTGTACCAGATAGGACTGATATTAGGCACAGCGGAGCTCCGGTGAAAAGTAGCGAAAAGTCGATTCACTCAAGTCGGCGCGATGGCAAAATCCGTATTCTGAGCGATGAGATTTAGGCCAACGCGATACTTCGAGCGCAGACTCAGAGTATGCTGCACATCGGTGGCATACCAACCTTGATGCGCAAGATGGGGGACTTGTCCCTCTGAGGCGAGAGCGAGCGTCCTCGCCGCTGCTCATCGAGATCTCCCTCGTGGCTGCTGCGGATGCGGGGGGGCGATGGCGAGCGGCCTTGCTGCGGCTGCGACAGGTGGAGTGGCGTGAATGACGACGAGTTCCAAGCTGCGCGGCTCCCTCGCGGGGTGACGTCCTCGCCCTGGTTGCCGTGCTCGTCCGCATGATTCACCAGCGTCGACACTGTGCCACCTGCGCCTCACGCACACATCCCAGCTCACTCCGCGCAGAGGGCTCCTCAACCTGGTGTTGCATGGCTCATCCTCTAAGGGCTCCAGGGGCCAAGTGGACGATTCAAGGTTTCATGGCAATCCCGTCAGTGGTTCAATGTACAGAACATTCACAGAGTGAAGCCGGCGCGAAGGAGTACCGAGGCCATATCGGTCTGCCTTCTTGGACTTAAGTGTCCAGTCCCGCAGGTCCTGCTCGACGGCGGCGGCGGCCATCTTAGATTCCAACTTAGCAATGTACTCGTCCAGAGGCATGTACCCGCCGCCCTTGCGGAACATGATCGTATGCTCGTTGCTGCTCAGGGCGTCGCGGAACAGCCTGAGGATCCCCACCTCCCTCTGCAGCGGCTCGAGCTGCTTCGCCAGCTTCGCGATCTGCGCCTCCAGAGTTTTCTGCACCAGGGCCCCACTGCCCGGTTCAGTGCGGACACCGCCGCGCACGGCCCTAATCGTTGCTTCCCCCTCGATGAACGCAGATTGCGCCGCCCCGATGACCGGCAGCAGACACTTGATGGCACGCATACGAGGGCGCTCGACCCGAAGCAGCTCGAGGCAGCGCGCTACCAAGCGGCGCCCGCACTGATGGCACTGCTGCGGCGCGAGAGCGCAAGCTCGAGCAAAGACCATCGCCACACCGCCTTTGCAACGCACGCTGGAGGCTGACACAACGTGCAGCGCGTGCGGGTGCATGTGGGGGAACGTCGGGGTCAGGCCAGGGGGTTCGGGCCGAGTGGGTCGAGCTCGGCACACGCACTTCTTACCTGGTTGCTTCGGAAATTGCGAATCCACTGCGCAATGATCCGCCAGCGCGCGAAGTACTGCCACAGAAGGTTAATCATGACGCGGCGTGCCACGCGCTGGCTGAGCTGGCGCAGATGCGCCCAGGCCCTCTGTTTCACCCCCGCCCACAATGAGCGCCAGTGCCATGACAACAGAGCATACCGCGGAGGCTAGGCATACCAATGGCGTGGAAACGGAGGAGGCCGCGAGGCGTGCCGCGGGTACAAGGCCCGTCACTCCCGGGGTAGAAAGATGCCAAGGGAACAATCAAGGGCCACATCAATCACATAACGATTCTCTGAGGGGATACACTGACTATGTTGCATTCCAGCCTGGCAGTCGTGCAAAAAATGATCCCCGCGGAGGGCTAGCTGGCGGGCTGTTATCTTGATATTCGACCCGAGCCATGATGAACCGTCGAAGGTATTCCATCGGCGAGAAAGTGAATCCACTCTGAGGCCGCTCGCAGGCCCCGGTCGTGTCTGCCGTATCTTACTTCAAGTTTGTGTACCACAATTCACCTTGGACTTGCACAATTCGATCTTTCAAATGTGAGCTGTTCGGAGAAAGAGTTGTGCAGCACGGCTTGTCGCACGCTCTGAGGATGGCAGCTGCAGAAGGGGATGCAGGCTCGGGTAAGGGGTTCCGTGATGGGGGGAGCTTGCTTGTGCTTTATCTGCCCATTGAGATGCATCCTTCTGCGCGAGGCGGACTTCCTGCTGGTGGTCGTGCAGTGTCTGCCAATAGCGCTCCTCCTTGGCTGCTTCGGTTCGCTCCCGCCACCGGTAGAAGAAGGGCGCAAAGCCTGCAGCCGCTCGCTCCCACTTCCGAGGCGCCTCAGTGCGCGCATCGCGGGAAATGTCCGTGCACAGCAGCGCGGGAGAGTGGAAAGGCGTTCAGCGTTTAGATCCATTCATCGTGCCGTGGCAGCACACATGGCCTGGTGCCTTGCAGACGTGGCTGACCACTAGGTCGACACGAGCTGATCGCGTGGATATTCCTCGTCATACACACTGCATTATCGGCGTGGCACATATCACAGCTTTGACGCGCCTGCACGCATCGCATCTTGAACGCCCAAGTACGCGCACTGTGGCTCCCGAGAAGAAGCGCCGCTCATCCGACTTGAATGCTCGGTCCAACGCACACACGTGCGGACAGACGATGCCATGCGGGATGGACATGGCGGCGAGACGCAGCATGAGCAGTCTGGGCAGGCTTCCGGTGAGGCAGGCGAGGCAGGCAGGATGGCATCGAGGCTTTTGGAGAGCATGGAGGATGTGCGGCAGGAGGCGGAGCATCTACGCATTGCAGGGGGTCGAGGAGAGGACACCGCCAAGGCTCGATCTGGAGGGGCGCACGCGGGCGCACGCGGGCCCAGCCAAGCGGCGTCGAGCGTGCAGGATATCTTGACGGAGTGGGATGACCTCTCTTCGCCGGGCCTGGGGGGTGGGGTCTGGACTCAGGAGCAGAGCGGGGCCTCGGCGAAGCAAGCAATGGCCTTGGCTGAGGGAGGGGTGGCCACTTTGATGGGGGCGAGCAGGCGGGTGGCCGGCCTTCTTGGGGGCCGTTGGAATGGGGGAAACTGGTGAGGTGACGAGGGAGGTGCGGGGGAGAGGGTCGCAGGTGGGGTTGACACATGCCGGGCCCCTCAGAGCCCAGGGGCCCATCCCGACAGCGATGCCCACTGACAACAGGTTGCACGGCAGCATACGGCATCTCATCAGCGTCCCTGCCTGCGGGGCGAGGTTGTTGGCCGTGCCGGAACTCACAGTGATGAGCAGCTGTCGGGAAAGCGACGACCGATTGGTGAACTATCGGCCACCGGCAGGGCTTGGGACACACAGACAACTGCGGAGATGGGACCCCGAGTAGGAACAGTGCAGCATGACAGTTGTAGCGCACGTGTGGAGCGCATTGCTCAAGTTCACAGCTTCTTCGCAAAGCATTCAGTGCAAGGGCTTCAGTCCCATAGATTTGGCACTGGGGGTCGAGGGTTGCAGGCGCAGACCTGGCGGGTGCGCAGGTTTGGATGGGGGCAATCCAGTTCATCATTCTCAGCCCCTTGGGACAGCCCTTGGGCATTCTGGCCGTGCCGTAGGTGGGCAAGCTCTCTTGAGACCAGGCTCTAGGGCGGTGGAGGGCAGCAGGGTGGGCCCGAGTGTGGGCTTGGTGGTGAAGAGATGGCTCGGGCGGCTGGAGGGGCAGAGGTGAGCCGGTTTCAGAGACACAGCAGCAGTGCGCCAGTGGGGCAGTTGCAGAGGGGCTCAGGGGGGCCAGTGAGGCCCAGGGAGCAGAGGGGTGGTCCTGAGCGTAGGCTTGGTCGTGGAGATATGGCTCGCGCAGCGCGGGGGGCAGAGGTGAACCGGCTCCATAGACACGGCAACAACGCGGCGGCGGCGCAGATGCAGAAGGGCTCAGGTGGCCCAGTAAGGCTTAAGGGGTCCCATTCTTCACTAGCGAGCTTCGGAGAATCCGGATAAGTTTCCCGAAGTGTGTGCTGAATCCTTTGATCCCTGGTGAGGGTACATAGTGCAGCCGGTCCTCTGTGGTTATGTGATGCCAAAGGAGTCGGTCCAAGGATACGCACACGCGAAGAATGTTCATAACAACGCAGTACGTACAACGCAGTGCATAAGTAAGCGGTTCATTTTGGGGGCATCTGGTGCAATAATTTGACAGGCCCCCTTTTGAACAGCTCTTTTGGCAAAGTCCGTATCCGTATCCGTACTACTAGCGATGGACGAACAGAAAATGTCACAGCGCATGTCTGCTGCGGCGAAAGTGGGGCAAACAAGCCAAAGCTTTGCCACCGCAATAAAATATCAGGTCGGCCATAAATTTCGACCATACTAATGCAGTCACCATTTTCCTTTGCATGAGAGAACATTTCGGCAGCTGCAATTATTCAGCGTACAATCGAATGGAAAAGAACAAAATAGCGGTATGCTCGTGTGAATGGCTCTCGGGTCTTCTGTTCACCCATAATACTGATGAGATACGGAATGATATGGAATCCATACGATCTTGCTTGGGAGCGCTGGCGGATGCTATTTTATTGCCCAATGTCAACCGTCGCATCAATATTGATCAGGCATGATTGTTGTCTATGTTTGCGAGAACGGAAACCACGGCACCGTGCGACGGCTTGCGCGGCGCAGAATGCGAGCGATTGTAAAACAAGCCAGACAATTTCAATTTCAGTTCCTACTAGGCATGTTGAAATCTCAAGGCATCCTAGCGATCAGCCATGCAATAATGGATATGTTATAGTGTAGGTGCGCGGCGCACATATGTGCGCCGATTTCAGTATAACCGCGCCGGGCGCGATTATACTAGTAGAATCACGCCCGGCGCGGTTGTACTGATCCCTCTTGGGAAGAATCGCGCCTATTAGTATAATCGCGCCGATTCTAGACCAAGAGGGGGGAGGCACCCACACGGACCCCCTATTTTGGTTTGGGTTTGGGTATTGGGTATGGTTTGGGGGTGTCGGGTGTGTTTTGGGGGTGTCGGGGTGTGGTTTGGGGGTTTTTTAGGGTATGTTTGGGGGTATTAGGGTATGGTTTTGGGGGTATTAGGCGGTATTAGGCGGTAGACGCTGAGACGCTGAGACGCCGAGACGCGGTAATAATGCGGTGAGATGTATTAATGCGGTGAGATGTAATACGATACGATGAGTAAAATATGATATATGATTAGTAAAATGATAATAAATGAACGGTAAAACCAAGAGAAAAGGGAAAAGAGAAAAGAGAAAGGGGGAAAAAGAAAAGAGAAAGGGGGGAAAAGAAAAGGGAAAAAAAGAAAGAAAAATCTGGCTCTAAGTACTACGTGGGCTCCGCAGGCTACGCACACTCCGTACTTAAGCCCTCCCCCCCTCGCCCCCTCTGTTTTTGTCTCCTCTTTTTCTTTCTTTCTTTTCCCCCTTTCTCTTTTCCCTTTTCTCTTGGTTTTACCGCTCATTTATTATCATTTTACTTATCATAATATCATTGTTTACTCATCGTATTATTACATCTCACCGCATTATTACTGCGTCTCAGCGTCTCGGCGTCTACCACCTAATACCGCCCTAATACCCCCCCAAACCATACCCTAATACCCCCCAACCATACCCTAAAAACCCCCAAACCACACCCCGACACCCCCCAAACCATACCCAATACCCAAACCCAAACCCAAACCCAAAATAGGGGGGTCCGTATGGGTGCCCCCCCCCCCGGTCTAGAATCGGCGCGATTATACTAATAGGCGCGATTCTTCCCAAGGGGGACCAGTATAACCGCGCCGGGCGCGATTCTACTTGTATAATCGCGCCCGGCGCGGTTATACTGAAATCGGCGCACATATGTGCGCCGCGCAGCTACACTATAACAGATATATTTGTAAGAACTTATTGCGTTCAAAAGCCACAAATACATTCTTGAACTAGCAGAGAATACTGGTGGCTTCTCGCGCTGGCTCATTGTTAGCCGACGCGACAGCCTCTCGAGACTGCCGTCCCCTGAACGCTCCGATCCGCACGTGAAGGCGCATCCTCGTCTTCCCCTTGAGACATCGACGTGCAGACGCCCCTTGACGCGAGCTGCAGCTTTCAGATTCAAATGTTCGAGATTTAAAAGCAGCTTCTACGCGTGCGCTTCTGTCCTCACCCAAGCAGATCGTGAAGAAGTCGGAGCGATCAGAAAATCTTTTGAACCCTAGCTGAACACTACGATGCCTTGAAATCGCTGCATGTCTGAGCGGTGAACTCTTGGACATCTGACTTTGTGAGCTCTAAAACTGCAAGAGAGGAACGTACGCTACCAATCCTCGTTTTTCACTGCATAGACCCAATGCCAAAAACAAAAACCGTCGTCCGCTGCCCGCTCACGACTCCACAGTACACCGCCTAATATGCATGGAGCACTGTGTCCCTTCAGTGCCACGGCACCGTCGGATCTCTTCAGTCACATCTCGAAACAAAAGATCCCGAGTCACGATGCCGCACCAGGGATGGTCACCTAGTTAACGAATCTCTCCAAGGATCGGGATGGGAGCTCGGCAATGCACTGCCACGAGCTTCACGGTGTGTCGGGAGAGAGGCACCTGCATGGCGCGCCCGGATGACGGCATTTTGCTGGATGCGGAGGAGGCAGCGCTCCACACGGGCGAAGCGCACGTTGGTGGCGGCTGTCTCCCTCCACCTCTCGAAGGCGGACGCCATGACGAGGTCGCAGACGCGGGTGATTGTGCGCCCAATCAACCGGCGCACCTGACTAGTGACTCGCTCCGCCTGGCATGCACACACGATATTGCTGCATCAAAGCCTTCTCCAGCCACACATCTTCGTGCCAGCAGCATGTGAGAGGCGCCGCCACGTGGCGGCTCTATAGATACGTCAGACTTGTTGCTGCTTGCACAGTAAAGGCCACGTGTTGCGCAGGCGCCCGGCTCAGTCCTGACGCTGTGCTGCCACCGAAATCGAACAGCCCTTCCGCTGATCCCCGAGAGTGCCTCGGCCAGGGGCGGTTCAATGGAGGCTTTGTTCGGGCGTTGCCCGCCATTCATTGACACGTCGCGCCACGATGGCCCCTGTTGCGGGTATGCACGGAGTGGGCCAGCTGTCAAGGTGCAATGCGCTCCTGAAGGCCGCTTCAGTGATGGGCGGCCAACGGCCTAGCTCACCTTGGCCTCCCAGTGCTCAGCATCACTGCGTGCCTGCAGATGCAATCTGACCAGTCGCTCATACTCCTCGTGGTACCTCCTGCGTGCCAGGCGCGCGTAATGTTAGGCGATGGAGGTGAGCGTAACCCTTTGGAGGCAAAGCCCCCAAGGCGCCCGCTCATGATTTGATGGCACGCAGACATGGGTGTCGCCTGCATGGCGGAGGTGGGAGCCACGGCCAGCACGTCTTCCACTCCTCGGGCTGTGTACAAGAGCCAATCCTGACAGAATATGCATGTCCACTTCCGCAAGAAAATCAAAGGACGCTGCTAGCTAATTTGGCTTCAGGCAGGTGTGGAGCTTCCCACGTACTAGGTCGCCAGCATACAGCCGCAGATTCGGAAGCGCTCAAATTCAGGTCCCCTGCGTTTATAGGCAGGTGTGGCCATCAGCGCAAGGTACACCGCAGCCGCCGACACATGCAAGGAAGGGCCCGGGCCTACTTGGAGTCGAAATCGCGGCCTTCGTTGCTGATCTTTGTCTTTGAAGCTTGGACCGCGCAGTTCCACACGCCCCACGCCCAAAAGAGCCCGCACAGCCGAGCTCGCTTGATCACCGCGTTCTGCACGCGGTGTCGCAAGTCCACGGCTTGCTCCCGCCACCACGAGCTGCGGTCCCGCATCCGATTGATCTCCTCCTGCACCCATGATCGCCATCCAGCCACCCACCTTCAAGCCACCCTGGCCCCACGGGCATCCCCCAACCACCCACCTTCACGCCACCCGTGAACACCCAGCAGCCATCCACCTTCACTCCACCCTTACCCCAAGATTGCCCCCCAGTCAGCCACCCTCGCACCATCCTGACCTTGTGAACGCCCTGCGATACGCGACGCCGAGTCAGCCTCAAATGGAAGTTTCGTTAGGTTTGCTCGTGGCGTGAGCGCTTGCACCTTCCCACCACCCTGACCCCTCGAACTCCCTGTAGCCACCCAACATCACGCCACCTTGACCCTGTGAGCCTCCTCCAGCCACTCGCCTCCATGCCGAACTCATGCTTATTGAGCTGTGCTATTTTCTTGAGGGCAATGGCACACCTTATCCAGCCTGGCTCGTTCGATCTCTTCAAGCCGCGCTCGCTCCTCAACCAGGTCCCTGGCTTGCCTCTGAGCAACACAGCCACCGCCGGGCATTAATCTCTTCGATACCATATGACAACCCCCACAGATGCTTGATCTTGACGAGGCCCAGCAGCGGGCTGACACAAGCCGCATGAGCAATGCGCATGCTGTGAGACACCGCAACGATAACATGCGTCAAAAGCAATGTTTGAATTAGAACGTGTAGAATTCCAGTGGGACAGAAAATGGCCCCGCCGAAGATGACCATTTGTGAAAGTGAATGGAAAGTGCTTAGACAATTTTTTTGAGAAGAGTTCGCTGGTAAGCAGGTAAATTGGAGTCCGATCCGACATCAGCCTGAGCACTCCGTTTGTTTACCCGCATCATGCAACCCAAACGGGTGTGCTCTGCCGTGGACGACGAATGCCCTCATCAAGAGAACCCCCCGCCGCGCACAAGGGCAGCGCTGCGCATTTGAATGCACGTGTGCAGCGCCACTCCACGAGATCGCGCGCAAGAACACGTACGGCCGAGATCGCGCGCAAGAACACGTACGGCCGAGATCGCGCGCAAGAACACGTACGGCGTGTGTGTTTATCTTTGGACCGACTCCTTTGGCACACCGTAGCCGCAGAAGACCGGCTGCACTATGTACCCACGCCGGGGATCAAAGGATGTGTATGTGTGTGCGCGCTTATCCTTGGGCCGATTTCTTTGGTACCATAAAGCCACAGAATGTCGAATGCACTATGGGCCCACAGTGAAATCATTAAAAATTAAAAATTAAAAATTAAATTCATCAAAGGATTCGGCACACACTTCGGGACACTTATCCAGATTTTCCCGGAGCTCGCTAGTGAAGCACCCCCCCACCTCCCTTGCCACTGCACCGCCTGCGCACTGAAGTTGTGCCTCTAAAGCCGGTCCACCTCTACCCCCCAAGCTGCCCGAGCCTTCTCCACACCACCAAGCCCGCGCTGAGAACCACAATACTGCTACCCGCCAATTGGACGAAGCAGTTTTGATGAGCAGTACACTGGAACTCTGTGATGAAGACTTGTGCACCGCTTGCATGGAAACTTCCTCCCGGTAGCCTCAACCTAGAGCAGTGGCAGGGAAGAGCGGGGAGGTCGGACCTGCCAGGAGAAGAGCGCCTTCCACAACTGATTCTGCCGTAGCTTGCCAAAGACGGCGCACACGTGGCGCTCATGCTCCCGGAAGATGCGGTCCTTTTGCTGAACAATGATCGGTTCCAGCCGTCGGATTTCGGACTCCAGGTTGTCCACTGATATCTTCTCCACACGAAGCTCCGACTCGAGCTGCTTGATGCGCTCCACCTTCTCTGATAGCGCCTGAAGTACCAAGAGTGAGCTGTCAGAGAGCCTGACATGGCAGTAGAGAGCTGTCGGAGAGCCTGACATGTCAGTAGAGAGCTGTCAGAGGGCCTGACATGTCAGGGAGCTGTCAGATAGCCTGACATGGCAGTGAGCTGTCAGTGTTTGTGAGGCGGTCACAAACACTGTGGGATCTTCCTGATGTGCAGATGCAAACGCTCTTATATGTGTTGGACATACCAGATTTGCAGAGACGAAGGTTATTGGTAGTATTGTTGTTTTCCTTGTACTGTCCTGTCCTATGTGGCAGAGTGACTCATGGAACAGGTCCGACTTTGACTTGATGAGTAAATTGTAATGCTACGCCACAGCACAATCATGGTGCAAAAAAGCAACAATATGCAAATCGATCCAGACACTAGGGAAGAGACGCCTCAGCACGCGCGCAGGACTCGATGAAGCACAGCTAAGAACAAAGGCAGCTCGATGCGGATAATTTATTCCTTGAAAGTGCAAGTCAGGTATTTATGTTGGTATTGTCACTTCAGTTGTGAAGTGTAGAAGTTTCCCAGAGTTTGATACCAAGATGGATGTCTGACTAGCTGAAAGTATTGCTAGTCATGATTCAACCACAAGCCGTGTCGGGGATATTAAGAAGAGCAGCGGCACCTCCTCGACTCGGAACTTCTGCTCGTCCTTCACTTTGCACTTCCAGTCGGAGAAGTAGAGCGACACAACGAATTTACGTGGGGGGCGCCAGGCGCGGCTCTGCCGTTTCTCCATGTACCGCTTGCCGCAAGCGACAACAACATCTGCCTCACGCAGCAGCTGCTTAAAGTGCAAGACCTCGCTCTCTTTTTCCTGCGCCAAGCAACAGCAATTTAACAAGGATCTGTGAAGGCTAAACCAACGCTGTTATAGATTTGAGGGTTCATTTTCGAGCATCGAGATTTCCACGAGCCAGGACAACTGCGATAATAGTGAGCACTCATGACTATGAAACGGTAAAGTGCATATTCATCATAGTTCCCGCATATGCAATTTAGCCCCTTGCGGATAGTGCGTGTCGAAATCACAAAACACCGTCCCTGTACATAACAATAATAAATTTCCGCCAGCACAAATCATCAAGTGGATCATCCAATTATCAGCAATAGGCGCCCATGAGAACACATTCTAAAGGTTACCGACACGTCAGTGTGGTGTGTGCGTAACTCTGGTTGATGACCGTCAAGTACCTCGTGATCCGTAACAATTAATCCTTTGCATGATAAACCGCAATATTCGGTGAATGCACTTAACATGTGTCCAATGATAACGAATGCATAATCAACAACCATCAACCATACGATATTCACTTTCTGGTACGTTACTGACATGGTGGAGGCGGCGGTGCAAAGCCTGCGACCTCCGTCAAGCATCCCCGCCGCGATGCATAACGCGTGAGGTTAAGTATCGCTCACAAACAAGAGCTGTCCAGTGCGATTACTCTTCGACCTTATGAGTTGGCCTGTCTCTGCCGGCACATTGCTGCGCATATTGCGTGTGGTCTGAACCCCGACTTCGCTGACGCCCCACGCCTCTGCAAGTTGCGAACGTGAGCGCACCAGGATCGCCCTCTCCAAGGCGTTTTTCCGCAGTTCGTCCTTCACGGCGCGCCAGTGGTGAAGTGCCTTGTGCAGGTGAAAATTCCTCATCCGAAATAACACCTTGGCCTGCCGCTGCTGCTGGGTACGCAGCACTGCCGCTTGCAGCCTTTCAGCCTGAAGCACCAGCCCGGCGGTCGCCTGAGGCCATCAAGCAGCTTAATGCCGTGGATATCCACGGGAGGCCTTCTCGCACTGCTCGGTGCGGAGGCCGCACAGTGCACCTTGCCAACTGCGGCTCCCGAGGTCGGGTGACTGCCAGAATCGGCCTCGGCAACGGGATGTTGACCTGCTGAGAGGACGCTACAACATATGCGACGGCTTGGAAGCCGATGCGTGGCTCAGGAGGGCTGTTGATAAGTCATAGATTTTGAGAAGCGAGGTACCATCAATGCGTTCTGAAAAGGTCATCCAAAGGCTCCGAACATCACATAGGCAGCCGACCGCACCTGAGATTTGCAGACGTGGTTTTCCAGCGAAAGCTCAATTATCGCTCTCTCTAACTTCTCTTGCTGCTTCACACGATTTCCGGCCTCCTCCCGCAGATGACCAATCTCCTTGTTCAGGAGCCCTTGCGCCTGCTTTAGAGAATTTGCCTCGTTGGCCTTCTCCCGTAACAGCTCTTCCCTGATGGTGGAACCGCTCAGCGAAGAGTGAGCGCCGCTAAAAGGACCATAACAGCGCCCTCCCAACAGCCTACGCAAGGAGCAAGAGCGCGGGTCGCTGGCTGCGAAGCCGGCTGAGGTGACGGAAAGCATGGCTCAGCGCAGGGTCTCCGCAGGAACTCACCTTGTGGGGCATGGGCAGCCAGTTCGTGCGGCGCTTGGACCCGGTCGCTCCCACAAAAGCCGCGCAACTTTGTTTCCAGAGGGCGGCTTTCCGAAGAGATTCGCGCGAAGAACCTCCACCAAGTCTCCCACCGCCTGAAACAGAACGTGGGCAAGTGTCACTTGGAAGCAGGAACTATAAAGTGTGCACAAACTGCTGCCGCGGTAAAAGTTTCAGCCGGAAGAGTACCAATAACCTCTGACTGCTTGGAACTTCCGAGTGCAGTCGCGTTTCTGACTTTTCGAGTGGAGGCGAGCGGTCACACTGCAGAGACTTTAAGCGAAACAAAGAGCAGAACGGTTACTGACCTCGGTGTCAAGAACAGGATCCGAAACGTCTCCGTAGCCTTCGACGTAACGATCTCCGCGAACTACTCTGGCAGTTTCCAAAATGTACCGCTGCCGCTCTCTTGCCAAGGCGTCGATGACGCCTTGGCCCGGTTGCTCTTCATACATATTTTCTGCACGCGTGCAGTTGCGCTCCGTGTGCAGCCGTGCAGTGATCAGCCAATGTCTGAAAACTCTTGCAGTCTCGCGTTGAAAAGCTTACATGGTTTCAGTAAAAAACTATCGAAAGCAAATTTGTGCATCAGGTATACATGCCGTTTGAGAAGGAAGTGAACCGTGAGTTGCAACGGACACCAGTGCGCGAGCTTGTCACATGCTCTAGCCTGAAGAGAGCTGGCGTGCACTGCGTCAAAAGCAAGCAAAGCAGACGCTGGTCTCCACAAGTTTCCCCCTTTGTGGAAAGCTACTAACTATTCGTTGCGACCTACAAAGCGTTTGTAAGTCCTCATAATTGATTCCAAACATGAAACACGTGAGAGCGCAGTCCAAGGAGGAATATGACGACGTAATATGCTATATGCATATCATCCGACAAGGACTCGGTACCTCTATTCATCAGACATGCGCCCTCTAGTCTACACCTCTTCACGAACGATAAAGTCTCGTTTGAGTCGAGTGGGTTCCGTCACTTTCCGGTCTCGCGTCGGGTGCTCGGTTCTCGAAATCAAATGCTCCTCCTAAAGGCTCTCGCTGTCGTGTGACTGTTGATCAGCAGTTCCGAGTTCCGAGTTGTGGGATGTGGCTGTCGACCCACATTTTTAAAATCTTAATCTTTCACTTTGAGTAACCCGCAAATGCAGTCATAACTCTATCGTCTATGACGGTTAGCCCCCACACGGGTGTGGGCCAGGGCTCGTCATGAATACTATGATTACACTTGATTAGTGGGGTCCTGTGATTAATCAAGACTTGAATAGTACCCTGCCGTGGCTAGTGATGTGAGATGAGACTTTCAACCCCCCCCATAAGGTGGGGGGCAGTCACACTCTCTCTGATCACCCCTTGACCCGAGGTGCCACGTCAGCTTGCTTCCGCCAGTTCGTTCCGCGATAATAAAACCTCAAAGTTATTTTATTATCTCATCTTAGTTTGCAGTGAATTGCGGTGTCACTTCCTGCTAGTGCTTCCGCCAGTCTAATATATAATATATATTAGCCTTTTGTCTGTCAGGTTATGGGCCCACCACGCTTCCACTGCGGTACCAGTTTCTTCCAGTACCCTGTCGGGTCTAATCAAGACTTGATTAGTACCTTGTCGGGTCTAATCAAGACTTGATTAGTACCCTGTCGGGTATAATCAAGACTTGATTAGTTTAATCACGATTTTCGGATATTTTCGGTTGTTGGTTCATTTAGTCATTCTTTGCTGGAGTTGACATTCAGTCCGAGCTCAGTCATCAGAGTTGTCATCACCGACCCGTCATGACCGCAGTCATCACCGACTTGACCTGACCGCTGTCATCACCGATACGGCTCGACACCTCTGACTACTTCACTGACCTGATTGTCATCTCCTCTGATCGAGTTCGGTTGTCACATGAGACAGAGCACACTAGCTCATTTCGCATCACACTCAGCATACTAGAACTATATATATTATATCTTCTGTATGTTGAGAGAGATTCTGAGTGCGAAACCCTGAGCGTTGCAGTGCTTCCTGTTTGACCTGTCTGTTTACTGACTGGGTCTTCTCGCAGGTTTGGCCCCACCACCGACCTAAGGCTAGGAGCCGATTATGGTCGGCTAAACGCTTAGGGAAGCGCCAAGGGGGCGCGCCAAGTAGGGATCATGGAAGTAAAGTAGGCAAGTAGTGGTGAGTGAGAGGAATCGTACGTTCCGTTTCAGCGTTTAAATTAGCTAGGAAAATCCTGGGACGGCCTGATCAACCGTAGGGACCCTAGCAATCTCGCGCGAGTACTCTTCAAAAACGCGGGACTGAACGACAAGCTCCTCCACGCCATCGCCACTGACTGCTAACTGTGTTGTTTTTGCATCACAGGCTTTCTTCCCCCTTCTCTTTTTGGCACCCTCTTGGTGCTCCTGTTGTGAATTTTGATTGCTTGATTGCTTGTTATTTCCTGTTAGGGATTGCTAGCGTTACCTTGCTTGTAGTTCTTTTCTTCTTGATTATCTAGATGTCTTCCACGCCGTACGCCACACCGCCGGTACTGCCGAGACGCTTGCTGACACACCCCCCAGGGGCGAGAAAACGTCAGCTGAAATTCGGTGCTTTGAATGGCACGCCTACGCCAGCGGATGCTCCGGACACGTCAGAATTATCCGTTTGCAACAATCTAGCATGGGAGCTTTTGCGCAAGCCGGCGGAGTTCGATGCATTACTCAGCGTCATCAAAGGGAAATGCGTCGAGCCTGGAGAGTCTGCAAAGACCTGGAAGTTCACTAGCAACGAGAAGAATGCTCGTTTGCTCTTGGACATCCTGGTTGAGCAACTCGATTCCAGGCTCAGACTCGTTCACCCCAAGATGGCGTTGATGTTTGACTTGCAAAAACCACAGTCTGGAGGTTCCGCAGAAAGCGAATCTCCTGCTGTTGGAATTGCTCCAGTCGCTCTGCGCAGGAGACGCCTTGCGTATCCTGCGCAAGGCTGACAGACTCTTTCCAGGGGATGGGAAGATCGCACTTGTTCATCTCGTGACGAGGCACGTTGTGCCCGATCACGAGGAGTTCAGCGCTGCGGACTTCCTATTCGCTGGTGACAGAGTGGACTTGAGGGCTGGCCAGGATCCAGCGGACTACATTGATGTGTTTTAGACATCTCTGGACACCATTGAGTCTGGCTTGGGTCCTGGGTGCACCGTTGCTATCTCCGAGAAAGCACGGATTGCACTGTTTCTCCGTAGGATCTGTCCCGTCTTTTATAAGGCGGTGCATGATGCCTACACAGAGGAGAAGCTCGATGCCGACTCCTCGCTTTCCTTGCTGACCTGTTTCCGTGAGACACGGGCAGTGCACAGGAACGCGGGGACGAAACTCAAGTCACCACTAACGGCTGCTTTCTATAATGATGCAGGTTCGCATCACGGCGGAAGCCGTGGTGCACATGGCCGCAGGGGAGTCCCTGACCGCACCTCATCCCGCCAGTACATTCCGCCTCGTCGCTCTAACCCTTTTAAGGGGATTGGCTCTGGTTACCGTGCAGGAGTCTTTCCCCGCAAGGGTGGTAAGACAGGCGGTAAAGGGAAGCAGAGGACCGGTAAAGGCAAGGGCAAGGGGAAGTCCCGTGTCGTCTTTGATCGGCAGGCCCAGCAGTTCCGAGGGGAATGCTGGACCTGTGGGTCAAAGGGGCACAGGGTTGCCGACTGCCCGAAGCTGATGTCGGCTCATGCTTTCCATCTTGACCCGAAGCTGCTTGCGGAGCATGCTCGGACGGAGATTCTAGCCGCCCAGTATCAGACTGCCTACGAGGAGTCTGAACAGGCGCTAGAGTCCTTCTGTATGTTGCACGGCACCCCAGCAGTTGTCGGGTACCAGGAAGACTCGTGCTCTGACAGTGAGGGTGAGGAGAGTTCTCACTCCGCCAGTCAGGAGCACGGGGACTCCGATGAGTCTGACGACGATGGGGACTGGGACGGCCTCTCCGAGGCTCAACAACAGGAGTGGGACCGCCTACAACAACATGCGGAAGCCAAATTCCAAAAGTTCTGTGCACAGTCCGAGAATGTCTCGTTGTCACTCGGAAGAGTGCACTTCGGGATGTTCCGGACCGGCACAGAACAGAAGGCTTGTGACCCCTTTCCCACTCCCCCCTACTTGCTGCCTGACATCCCTGCTTCTGCACCTGCCTCTGCACAGCACGATGCATCCCTCGATGTGTCACAGCACTCTGCACAGTCCACGGCTACGGTGGTGCTCGCATGCTGCAGGCAGTACCACTCCAGCCGGACACAGCAGGCACCGCACGGGTCGGCTCTTGTGGATCATGCTCCGCAGGACCGAGCAGACTCGTCGGTGGTGTCTGCTGGACTGTTTGCAGCACAGTGTGACTCACTGTCCCCACCCGTCCACCACACACACACCGTCCCTGCACTTACAGAGACTTGCTCTCTGTTTGCAGGAATGACGGTGGTGCAGGGCGACGGTGAGGACAGTGACATGTGCACGGCACCGGCACCCACCGAGCACTCTTCCCCACACCACACTCACAGTGCATCTTTGTTGAGGGAGGGGTCACGGAGCAGTGCGGTACCCCCGCCTGCTTCCCCCCTGTCTGCTCCAGGGAAATCCCTGGAGCAGGTTCACTGGGAGCGGGTGTGGGAGGAGGATTACAGGTCCCCTACCGTTTGCCACGGTAACCTTTGCCATCAAAGAGTTCACTGGTTACTTTATGTTAGTTACTGTTTCCCTAGAATCTGAATCACTGTACTAGATAGAAAATGATACGGCACTCATTAATGCATTTGTGTATATGGATACATTGATATTCCGAGCTCACTCTATGATATTAGCTGCACTGCATTAGTCACGAAATCACTACAGTGTCTGTTCCGACCGTGAGAGCCACCGCTGCTGTCAGTCATGATCTCTTTCTTCATTCTCCCTCTGCAGTAAGTCTTTCCGGTGACGGGCGGATCTGGACCTGCTTCGGCACTTCTTATCCTAACCCTGACGAAGCACCCCGGATAGCTGGCAGCCACGGTGTGTGGACCTCCAGAGACATGACCCATCACTATTCCCCCGACAGCAGGGTGGCACCAGGAACAGATTACTGACCGTGTCAGGACGTTGGGTCTACGGACCAGCTTTTCGGGGTTTTCAGCCCTGACACGGTGTGACTGCAGTTCCACCATTTCCATCATCTTTCTGGATTTTGGTTCTGGCACTGGATTAGTGGCATGTATCTTGGTTTGATTGGTTATTGGTCTGACCACCTCACTCGGGCGAGGTGGTGTGCTGGAGTTGACATTCAGTCCGAGCTCAGTCATCAGAGTTGTCATCACCGACCCGTCATGACCGCAGTCATCACCGACTTGACCTGACCGCTGTCATCACCGATACGGCTCGACACCTCTGACTACTTCACTGACCTGATTGTCATCTCCTCTGATCGAGTTCGGTTGTCACATGAGACAGCGCACACTAGCTCATTTCGCATCACACTCAGCATACTAGAACTATATATATTATATCTTCTGTATGTTGAGAGAGATTCTGAGTGCGAAACCCTGAGCGTTGCAGTGCTTCCTGTTTGACCTGTCTGTTTTCTGACTGGGTCTTCTCGCATTCTTTGCTCATCTGAGCGGTGGGGCAAATTTTAGCTCATTGTTTGGAGGCATGTGTATAGCATGTGCATAGCGCCTAATGTGCGTGATCAGGTTGCTCGTGCTTACTGACTTCCCAAGCTCGTGAAATAGGTTGCGTATCGTGCCGCAGGCGGTGCCATCACTGTTCTTAATCGTGCACACAAACTCACGGGGAGACCAATCTTGCCACCCCCACTGTAAGGGGGGAGCACAGTGGGTCTCCTGTCTGTCACCCCTCAGCCCGATGTGTCACCAGTGTCCGTTGCCACGGTTGTCACGGTGTGCTATAAAACACTCACCTGAATATTTTATATCATCTTAGTATCCGAGAACACCCGCCCCTGCGAGACTGTTCTGCACACACGCATTCGAGCATATATATCGACATATATATATCTCACTTCTTGTCACAAACCGAGTCGCAAATTGTTCAGACTTAGGTCCCATCTCAACCAGATCGTCAGAAGTACCTGAATGATACGTGTACACTTCAGCAAACGGAAATACCAGATTCGGAAAGTCGGGATGGCGAGGGGGACGTTTCTCATCCTGCGGCGTGAGGGGTACCAAAGCGGATTCCGCACGTGGTGCTTGCTCTTCAGTAGAAAGAGGGAATGTGGCGCATAGAAATACTGTAGAAACGGCAGTGGATATTCAATCCAAAATATTTCGCCACTAGCATCGCCTTCCTCAAGGCTGCCGGTCCCAGTCGGACCCATCGCTCCTGCAATTGAAAAAGCCTGCGAAGGAGCTGCCTCGCCTGACACTTTTTGCGAAAGCGAGAACTCGCGTATGCTACACAAAAAAATAGTTTCCTTCTCGCTCTCTGATATGCGCCCGGAAGCAAGCGTCCAAAAGGACCCCGGGATCTGAATCTGTTTCTCTATGTGCTCAAGCGGCTTTTTCAAAGCCGGATAGTGCTTCATGTCTAGCGTCTGTTGCCTGTTAGTAACGGGGTTTTTCTTGCTCCGACCCATTCTGCGGTGTGTGCGTGCGGCTTAAGTACGGTATGCGTGACGAACTGTCCTAGAAATCTGAGAAAACACACGGGCGATTGTGGAGCCTGATGCCCGAACGAACGTGTGCTCATGTGCAACGAAGCCACAAAATAGACAAAGTGATATTAGTCACCCGACCGACGGCCACCCGACCGACGGCCACCCGACGACGGCCACCCGGCCGTCGCGTCAGACTGTCTCTCGACTGTCAGAGGCCACATATATCATATCACCACTGTTGTCATGATTAAAAAATCACGACTTGATTAGTACCCTGCCGTGGCTAATAAAGACTTGATTAGTACCCTGTCGGGTATAATCAAGACTTGATTAGTACCAAAAAACGTCTAATCATGAAAGTAATCATGATTACGAGTGTATTCATGACGAGCCCTGGTGTGGGCAGGTCGGTACCACCGAGTTCACTGCTTGTGGCGGGTTCTAGCGCGACGTAGATGGCAAGGGGCAGGTGCCCACTTGCGAAGGACATAAGGTGGGAGGTGTGGAGTGAATTTGGGAGCAAGGGCTTGCCCTGTGCCGCCCTAATTTTAGTGCAAAATGGTGTTATATAAGGTTGTCGAAAGTGGCCCTGTAGGGGGGGGGCTGGGGCTGATTGGTTGAGGTGACTAATCTGGCCGCATAGGCCGAATCACTTCGATTCAAGCGGCGTGTAAAGCATCCCAAGATGCTAGAGGGTTGCCGAAATAAAGTATTTGGGGTGGTTGTTGGGGGGGGGCAAGGTGAGAGCTTAAATTCGAGGGCACATCTGAGGGCCTCGGTGTCACGCGTGAATGAATCGGGTACCAAGGCTGCCAAAAACCCGAACGTCATAGAGATACCAGCAGCTCCGGATTGAAAGTGGGAATCCTAGCGGCATGTGCATCACAAGTGATGTAAAACATGTCCCAAAGGTTCACTCGACCCCTTGGGGGGGCGTGGAACCCCGTGGATCCGCCATATTTCGGGGAGGGGCTGGGGAACGATATCTCTATGACGGTTAGCCCCCACACGGGTGTGGGCAGGTCGGTACCACCGAGTTCACTGCTTGTGGCGGGCTCTAGCAAGACGTAGATGGCAAGGGGCAGGTGCCCACTTGCGAAGGACATAAGGTGGGAGGTGTGGAGTGAATTTGGGAGCAAGGGCTTGCCCTGTGCCGCCCTAATTTTAGTGCAAAATGGTGTTATATAAGGTTGTTGAAAGTGGCCCTGTAGGTGGGGGCTGGGGCTGATTGGTTGAGGTGACTAATCTGGCCGCATAGGCCGAATCACTTCGATTCAAGCGGCGTGTAAAGCATCCCAAGATGCTAGAGGGTTGCCGAAATAAAGTATTTGGGGTGGTTGTTGGGGGGGGGCAAGGTGAGAGCTTAAATTCGAGGGCACATCTGAGGTCCTCGGTGTCACACGTGAATGGTACCAAGGCTGCCAAAAACCCGAACGTCATAGAGATACCAGCAGCTCCGGATTGAAAGTGGGAATCCTAGCGGCATGTGCATCACAAATGATGTAAAACATGTCCCAAAGGTTCACTCGACCCCTGGGGGGGCTTGGAACCCCGTGGATCCGCCATATTTGGGGGAGGGGCTGGGGAACGATGTCTCTATGACGGTTAGCCCCCACACGGGTGTGGGCAGGTCGGTACCACCGAGTTCACTGCTTGTGGCGGGCTCTAGCGCGACGTAGATGGCATGGGGCAGGTGCCCACTTGCGAAGGACATAAGGTGGGAGGTGTGGAGTGAATTTGGGAGCAAGGGCTTGCCCTGTGCCGCCCTAATTTTAGTGCAAAATGGTGTTATATAAGGTTGTCGAAAGTGGCCCTGTAGGGGGGGGGCTGGGGCTGATTGGTTGAGGTGACTAATCTGGCCGCATAGGCCGAATCACTTCGATTCAAGCGGCGTGTAAAGCATCCCAAGATGCTAGAGGGTTGCCGAAATAAAGTATTTGGGGTGGTTAATGGGGGGCGGCCAAGGTGAGAGCTTAAATTCGAGGGCACATCTGAGGGCCTCGGTGTCACGCGTGAATGGTACCAAGGCTGCCAAAAACCCGAACGTCATAGAGATACCAGCAGCTCCGGATTGAAAGTGGGAATCCTAGCGGCATGTGCATCACAAATGATGTAAAACATGTCCCAAAGGTTCACTCGACCCCTTGGGGGGGCGTGGAACCCCGTGCATCCGCCATATTTGGGGGAGGGGCTGGGGAACGATATCTCTATGACGGTTAGCCCCCACACGGGTGTGGGCAGGTCGGTACCACCGAGTTCACTGCTTGTGGCGGGCTCTAGCGCGACGTAGATGGCAAGGGGCAGGTGCCCACTTGCGAAGGACATAAGGTGGGAGGTGTGGAGTGAATTTGGGAGCAAAGGCGTGCCCTGTGCCGCCCTAATTTTAGGGCAAAATGGTGTTATATGGCTACTGCCCGGCGGTTGAGTACTGTACTCTCTTGAGTACCTAAGGAAAATATGTTGAACGGCCATTAGACTCGACTATAAGGGTCAATTGACATCTCTTAAAATTCATTCAAGACCCTTTTGACGATTTGTCCAAACACGACTACGTGTCATGGTTGAGTTTAGCCGCCTTTACTTGCAGTGCGAACTTGGGGGGTAAAATGCCTGAAAATGATTTATTTTCTTCGGTACTCTCTTGAGTACCGACGACAAAATACCTTGCTAGACATGCTTGTCGGCCTCAAGAGGTCGAATAAACCACCACCCTTTTACTTTGAGATGTATTCTAAAGGTTTGTAATGTTGATGCCCACTAGGATGCCGTTTAGCCACACACATCTCAACCTCCGAGTAGTAGTTACTGAAATAAATTGAAATTTCCCTGATTTTGCGTCTTAATTTTGGGCAAAATTTTCAAATGCATGCACCCAGATGGTTGGAAAATTCCGCGAAAATTCCCAGCTATAGTTTGAAGTCATATACAAACATCGCTATGATGCTTACTGTGAGATATAATATACCGTATTATATCGGGTGGTCACTGAATACTTTTCATACAAGTGTAAACTGATTATAAAGATAAACGAATATATAATGCATCTGTGACCTAGGTATCTGTCACCAAGTACTGTACGAGTACTGGTACAGTCGAACGGAGTCATGCAAGTTATGACCTACAGTGCACTGACTCCAACACACCACCCTGTAACTGTACGGAGTGCCGTTCAGGTGGCAGAGAGCGGCTCACAGATAAAGTCCAAAGTTCCGAAACAACAAACAGCTCGTAGCTGGAAACTGCTAGAGGGAGGCCTGTGCTTTAGCCAGGGCGGTCCCTTTCTAAAACTGCTGTCAGGATACTGCTCACAAGCTAAGTTCCTACAGCTCAATCTCAAAGCTACTCAGCCACTTTCAAAGTGGTCCACAAAGCTGCAGAGTTCACCAGAGTTGAAGAAGTTGTCAGTGTCAAAGATGTCCAACCAGAACCAGAGTCCAGAAGTCATAATCCAGAACCAGAGTCCAGAGACCAGTGTCCAGAACCAGAAGCCAGAGTCATAATCCAGAAGCCAAGACCAGAAGCCAGAGGCAGGAGAAGATTCGTAGAGCAAAATTAGGAATTCCGAAAATTGAAAATCTGAACTCAAACCTGCCGAAACCACAGAAGGAAAAGGAATGCCGAAGGTAAAATAGTACGGCAAGGCAGACAGACTGTTGGCAGCCACCCCAGTGGGATGTACCGCTGCGGTGAATTCAGGGTCTCGATCGAGCACCACCGAACCCTGAACCGCTGACACACATGCAAGACACATGAGTGCGGGCAGCGCTAGAGATGCAAAAGAGAAGACTCTCGGCAAGTTTGCCACACCGACACGTGACCGTGTAGCCGGTGGGGCCGAGGGAATCCCGTCTCCGGAGTAAGAAAAACCGTCGGAGTCGTTGTCATCGTCGATCACGGAAAGCTCTCCCGGGTGAATCGACTCGTGAACCGAGTCAATTGAGCACAACTTAAGGGACGTGTCAGAGCATGCCGGCATTACCCGGTCCATAAAAGAGACACGGAGTGGTTCCTCGAAAGGGGACCCGAAAGAAGCAGGGTCCGATGCCGAAACCGGGTGGAGCCCAGCGTCGAACTCGTGATTGGCAGGTGGTGGCGCATCGCACACCACCTGCGGTACAGACAGAGTACCGATGTGCAGAGGCTGCTTACCGGCGGCGGCGGCACCACCGACCTGTGCAGCCGTAGCCGCAGACCGTAGGGACTCGAGGACGTCCCGTGCATCTGAAAGCACACCCTCCATGCCGGCGTCCGAAGCACCATGACCCAAGCCCGCATAGTGGGCACGTAATCCCACGTCGTGCCGCACCGGGTAGGTGAAGGGCTCAGGATCGGTACGCACCAGTGGCTGGTCGTGCTCGTGGCATAGGTCAGCGAATTCTTCGTCGTTCTCGTTGTCGAAGGCGGTTTGGAAGGCCGAAACCACCTCGTCCAAGTCCATGGCGGCATCACGTAGCTCAACATCGCACGAACCACACACCTCGCTCACGGCAACGTGCAGTGTCGTGAAAGTGCCCAGGGCAGAGTGGGCACTCCTGTACGAAGGCCGAGGATGCGGAGTGAAATGAGATGCTCCTAGCACCCTGCGCCCTAATACCCTGAGGCCAGTTCCCGCCTTTCGGGAGTGGGGATGCCCCGAAGCGGTGCCTCCATCCCACGCGACGGTCACGTCCGTGAAATTTACCGTCCGTACGACGGTTTCGCTCATCACGCCATCACTTGGACGGTGGAAATCTCACACCACCGCCTCCATGCGGACGGTGAGAATCTCTCCGTGGCGGCGGTGTGTCTCGGGTAACTTCCCGCTCGTCTTGCCGTAGGGAGGCAAGCAGGGCAGTGGCCTCACCAATCACACGAGCGAACTCCTCGAGGAAGTCCGAAACGTCACCCTGCTCGTTACCTGTGTAGGCCAACCCGAGAGGCGTGTGCGTCGGGGCAGGCATAGCCTTTGGGCGGTTGGGGCCATTCGGGTACGCACACCACCACACCTCCAGAACGTGGGTGTAGATCTCCTCGATGCCCACCTTCGCTAGCTCAGTGTCCAGGCGAATAAGCGGGGTAATCACCTCCTTGTAGAACACGGTGTCCAGTGCCGCCAGCAGCTGCCTCTTGGCGGCTTCGTCGTCCAGGGGGCCCGCTCCGCTAGCCGCGATAGCTTTCAGGCATTCGTCAAATTGCGCGACCAAGGGCTCAGGGTCATCACACGAACCAAAAGAAATGCCCAAGAGCTCTTCGTGGTGGCGGAGCGGCCGATGTCCAGGCGGCAGGAGCCGCTTGGTGATCTCCAACAGAGCTCGCTTACCGTCACGAGGAGAAATTCGGGCCGAAGCGTCAACCCACCTTCGAGCTGGAGAGTGGGGAGTCGTCAAAGACACTAAAGCACGAAGCAAAATGTCGTTGTAAATGGGGTGAACTTCTTTGGTGACGTCCACGAGGTCAAAAATATCCTCGCTGGCGGTGTCCTTGTTGACGAAAGAGGCCTCCAAGGCAGTCACCAAGGAGTCCCAAAGAAGTTGACGATGTGGCTCACTCCCTGAAAACGAAGACGCCTTCGTTCCCAATGTGTCCTTCGCGACACGCTTCACAACGTCAGTGTCCCAGGACGATTGCAACACGGCATTGCCGCGTGTCCTGTCAGCAACAGCGAGCACGACCTTCGCTGACTGCGGGGTGCTCTTATAGCGAGCACCCACGTTCCTAGCAAAAATTGAATCCAGGCGCATTCTAGCGCCTACGGCAGGTGTACCAACTGAGGATGTCATCAGAATAAATTCCTATAGGAGGGGGGTTGGGGAAAAGGCGAGGCGTAAATCGTAAGGTGGCGGGTGACGGTAATGCAGTTGCGGAGTAAGGAGAAGATGGGGTCGAACGAAATCAACGAAGCCGAACACGCGATGGCCAAGGAGATGTCGACAGGGGTGATCAAGCCAAGTCAAAGACAAAATCCAACGCGGACACTCGAAGAAGTTGCCGAAAGTCCCAATCCGAAATCTCACCGCAACTTAGTGCAAACCGCACGCCCTAAAGTGGCCAATTCAACACCTCGCGAGGCCCCAACGCCCCGCCAAGCGGAAAAGCTTAGCCAATCATGGCAAAGTCAGCAGTGAGAAAAGCGGGGTAATACCCCATAACCTGTGAGATATAATATACCGTATTATATCGGGTGGTCACTGAATACTTTTCATACAAGTGTAAACTGATTATGAAGATAAACGAATATATAATGCATCTGTGACCTAGGTATCTGTCACCAAATACTGTACGAGTACTGGTACAGTCGAACGGAGTCATGCAAGTTATGACCTACAGTGCACTGACTCCAGCACTTACTATTGGTAATATATCACACAGATCGCATGATATGGGCCATGCAAAACTGAGATTTTTGTCATTCCGTCCCATACTTAAGGAATCCGGAGTTGAGCCCGTTGGTGTGAGTCATGCATCGCGCAGCAAACAGGGCCATGCATAGCGGGCCACACATCGATCCATGTATCATTATTATGTACCGTGTCTACTTTATTGGTTTTAAAATTAAATAACTATTTCGCCCCAAAACGACCTTTGTAAAAAAAATAACAAACAATTAATTGATTTGCTCGATTCCCGGTGGCGAAAAAAAAACAAAGTCGATTAATTAATTAATTAATCGACAATCCCGCCGCTAAAAGAACAAACAACAAGGCCGTAATTAATTCGAATGTCGCCGAATGCTGCCAACAACAAACAACAATGACAAACTGGCAAAATAATTCCCGACCCGTCAAAATCGCTCTCACTGCACACCACCACACGCCGGCGGACTCGGGACGGTATCAATATCATATTTTAATGGGGGACTCGGCGGTGTGTATCTTGTGTAAATGCAACCCTGTCACTTGTAAATGTGGGAAGACGACCCTGGGTGACATGGCCAAGATGCGCCGTTCGTTAGACAAGCGTCAACAGGCGTCACTCATGAGCTTCGGTGTGAAGCGCGGTGTCCCTCCCACTGCAGTGAGCAACGACCCTGTTGTAACTCGTCCCGATCCCAAGGTCTCCGTTGAGGACAGACTTCTACTTTTCTTGGAGAAAGTTTTGCGCCACCTCAACAAGAAGCGCGCTGGCCGCCCTAGAAAGTTGGCATTCGTTGATAGCCGCAATCTCCTTTTGGTCGAATGCAATGTGGAGTTGGGCGAGCGTCTCGCAGCTTCACGCGACTATGACAAAGATCCCCGAAGGTGGGTCAATGACTTTGAAAGTGGTGGCAAAATCATTTCATGTGTGTCCTTTGCAAATGAATAGCCCATCGGCCTTAAAAAATTAAATAAATAGATATTTCAACAAATGGTCAGTATAAAAAAAAACAAAGTAAATTATTGGTAGGCAGGCTCCGCACTAAAAGAACAAAGAAAAAACTTTAGATATTTAATTGTTTTCATCCAATACACAAACTTTTGTCCCAAGTTTATTGCACCCGGATTCAGGAATAAAAATCAATAAAGTAGACACGGTATGTCTTGAATCTAAGCCACGGTATAGCTCAGCCAGTTCGAAAATCCGCCTGAGAAAAATTATCAAAGACTTGAAGACTTTTTCTGCAAAAATAGAAATTTCAAACCTGCAAAAATTGCTCCCCATGTGACAATATGCATGCATCGCGAACACTGCACGTGGTCTGTCGACCGATGGGGCACAATGCAAGTTAGTTTAGGTATGCTATGATATGATTGTCAGGCCCCCCCCCCATCACGTTCAGGGCCTGAAAAAAATATTGCGGCTCGAGTACTCAAGAGAGTACTCAACGCGATTTCAGTACTCTCTTCGTGAGTACTGCCGGGCAATAGCCATGTATAAGGTTGTCGAAAGTGGCCCTGTAGGGGGGGGCGCTGGGGCTGATTGGTTGAGGTGACTAATCTGGCCGCATATGCCGAATCACTTCGATTCAAGCGGCGTGTAAAGCATCCCAAGATGCTAGAGGGTTGCCGAAATAAAGTATTTGGGGTGGTTGTTGGGGAAGGGGGCAAGGTGAGAGCTTAAATTCGAGGGCACATCTGAGGGCCTCGGTGTCACGCGTGAATGGTACCAAGGCTGCCAAAAAACCCGAACGTCAGCGTCATAGAGATAAGGCGTTGACATATTTATAATCGTAACTCCACTCGGCTGAAAAACTGGATCCTCATCCTCGATCCTGTGCTTTTGCCCTTTTCTAACACTTTCTTAGACTTATCTAACCTGAACCTCGCCCTGACCATCGAATTCGATAGTCATCGGGTGATCGGGCGAGGGTAATGTAGGGGTGCCCAACTAAAATGGAGCCGTCCAATGTTTTTAGATCGGGAACATCGGAAGGTCCGAAGAGATTCCTGGGGAGCGACAAAGGAATGCATCGTATTTTGATCTCTGGAATCGTACATGGACTGTCGGATTCGGAAAATTGCCACTGTTAAAAATAACCGGACCAGTTTAAGTTGTGCAGCTCGAGGGGAAATGCGTGCTGTAATCTCAAATCTCAGATCTGTTTATATCTCATAATGATTTATGAATCTCAACAACAAAATCGAAAATCCCTCCATAGTTTTATACAGCTTATACTCTTCACAGTTTGAGTTTCAACTTTCAAGTATGACTATGAGTATCGCAATTCTCTATTCTGAATTCAAAATTAGCGACGATCGCAGATTGCAACACTTATTAGGAATTCCTACTGAATACTCAATACAGTACAGTACTGTCTACAGTACTGTGACACAGTCCTTCAACTTGCCTCGTGCGTGAATGCCAAGTGAATAATCAATAAAGGGGGAAAGACTCTCGAAGCCTCTTCCGCTTCCGTTCGACTTGCGTTAGGAAATATTTGCGCATCCAACGAAAGGAAAGGCCTCCAGGTTCGCTCGTGGGAAGGCAACTGGCCAAAAAAACTCATTGAACCACTTGTTTTTGATCTTCATAACATGAATGCTTGCGGGATGGTATCTCAGAAATAACCACCAGAGTTTTCAAGCAGATTTATGGCTTAGAAGACTTTGCGCTCCCTTCCGTGAGATTTCCGCCTTCAATCGTAACACCTGTTGAGCAACTGATTGGACGACTGGAAAACCTCACTGAGTAAAAAAATGAGTCTATCGTTCATAAGTTGAAGACTCTAGACAAGGGACTGCAGTGGTCGTTTGTCACTAATTTGGAGGGGAAACACATACACATACCTGGATTTATATATGTTGTAAGTTCCTTGAAATGGATAGCACAGCGCCATATCCATCTGGATTCGATCCATCGAAGCCAACCATTATTAAGGCTGTAGAAAATAAGCCGGGCAACTTTACGGGAAAGGTAATGTATGAATAAGCAAACGACTTCGTCTTCAACCGTGCACGCACATACACTAGCTTATCGGTTCGCCTGGCGTGCTCCCTTTTCAGGAGGTAACGGTTTATTTGTGGTTAGACATTCGAGGTCTGAAGATTATTGATGCGAGTGCGTATCCTTTCCTTCCTTTCTGCTCTTATCCCCCGCTTCAGCAGTTTGACTTGGGTTTTGTTTCGGTGCCATCCATACACGTCTCACGATATGTGGAGGTCCTGTGCCGGAGCACAGATAAGAAAACGGTGCAATGGATCGCTAGATTAAATACGATCGTGGACTGGTCTGTTGAGAACGACTACTTATGGTGTCGCATGCTCTACAAAAAGTAAACGCACTTCTTCCGTATGGCGCGTTGTTCCCTTAACTGAGGGCAGTCTGCGTGCTGGGGCAGTTTTGCGCGGTTCCAAGCGCTATCCACCCCGTTTAATAAAAATATGCGTTGTCCCCCCCAGTTCGTACACACCGAAGTGAGGCCGCCATTTCGTACGCACCAAAGTGAGGCGCTGTGTCCGTTGAACAGTGAGGCTTTGTGCGCTTCCGTGCTTCGCGCGGGTTCGGCTTAACCTAAATGTTTTGGCCCCAACTTGAAATCAGGGGCGAACAAAGAGAGCGAAGCTTTCTGACTGGGAACGCTAAGGCTCTGGAATTCAAGGTAAAGCTTCCGCGATAATAGCCACCCTCTCACGCGCTTGAGTTTCGAACAGAAGTCGATGTATCCGAGTTTCAAAGAGGAGGCGATATTTGAAGAACAACCGCTGTGACTCAGAAGACGTCCCTTGTACGCATTCGTTTGCTCCAGCTTCTAGCAGCTCTATGCTGTTTTTCCCTCACAAACCCTCTGAGGCTGATGAGCTACTCGAGACGATGGAATCCGCAAGCAGACCATGGTTTCGGGTCGAGTGTCTTTATCAGGGTGCCCTGGAGGCCTTCGCGCACCTCATCGTGGTGGACCATCTTCTACTCGCGCAACATCGAGAGTCTGGCTGGGATCCTGTGCTGGGGGAGAAGTTGTCGGACGGCATGATTTCAAAGGTGCGTTCAAACTCACCCTGCTCTGGTGGCGACCGAAAAGAGCTCTGCGACTTGTTGTGAGGAGGGTTGCCGACTCTGGATGGCACACACTTGCTTGAACGCCTGTAAACCTGCTAGTTCATGATAGAGAGGAGTGGTCCCGGCTTCTCAACTTCCGCTTGTTTCACTCGTCAGTAGTATACTCTCAGCAGCAGTTGAGCATTAATGCACCGAGTTTTCTGTCTGCCCCAAGTGGATAGTTGATGGGTTTCGGGCGCACACGCACAACAGGAGCAGTACACTGAATTCGATCCGAGCTGGTTCCTCGACGTTGAGCTGGCAAAGTATTTCAAAGATCAAGCCGCGAAGCCATATCGCCGCCTCCCGTCCCCTCTGCGTGCAATACGTCTCCCCTCCCCCCGTTCTAGCCGGCCGCCCTCCCCTTCCCGGACATCTGCTGAGCCCAGCCCGGCGTTTCACATCCCAGGCCAGAAGGTGGGTCAATGCACGCCCTCCTCGCTCGACAACCCCAGGGCCAGCGGCGGTGCTGTATTGTACTACGTCAGCTGAAGGGAGGGCCTTCGGTGTCCGGATAGAAAAATGGGTGCACACGTGTCAGGTCTTGCACACTAGCCTCCGACTTTTTACTGCCACAAAAAGTCCAACCGGTTTTCCTGCATCTGAGAGCTTCTTGGATCATACGTCACCTGGTAGGCCTTGCCTTGTGTTTTCTGGGTGTTTTCACACGCCAGCTGTTGCTTGTTGCCCGGTGTTTTCTACTGCTGCAACGACTTTTCATCGTCGCAGAGAATAGTCTGCGACGACGTGCGCGTCTGAAAATCCGATATGCTCGTGCACGGCCTTGTCACTTGGGGGGAGAGCAAACGACAGTTTTGGCCTCAGAGCTACTTCTCCTTTCCTCCAAAATTCTGGAATCCGTGTATTCAGAGACTAGGAACTTTGACCTATCACACGTAACCGCTTAACGTATACTGACAATACTTGCAGTGCACGTGACACTGGTGCACTTTGCAGCACGCTGCCGCGGGCTCACCCCTAGTATAAGAATTGTGCTGGTGACAATACTTGCAGCGCACACGGCTGCTGTGGGCTCACCCCTGTGCTGGTGACAATACTTGCAGCGCATACGGCTGCTGTGTGCTCACTGCTGGTGACAAATACTTGCAGCGCATACGGCTGTTGTGGGCTCACCCCTGTGCTGGTGACAATACTTGCAGCGCATAATGGGTTGCTGTGTGCCTCACCACCCTGTGCTCGTGACAATACTTGCAGCGCATACGGCTGCTGTGGGCTCACCCTGTGCTGGTGATTAACATTTTGCAGCGCACACGGCTGCTGTGGGCTCACCCCCTGTGCTGGTGACAATACTTGCAGCGCATACGGCTGCTGTGTGCTCACCCCTGTGCTGGTGACAATACTTGCAGCACATACGGCTGCTGTGTGCTCACCCCTGTGCTGGTGACAACACTTGCAGCGCATACGGCTGCTGTGGGCTCACCCCTGTGCTGGTGACAATACTTGCAGCGCACACGGCTGCTGTGGGCTCAACCCTGTGC